>JAABNX020000044.1:19538305-19572656 GCA_015163995.2 Mormyrus lacerda | reverse complement strand
GCTCCCCACAGCTCCCCCACCATACCAGCCGAAGGGAGCCGAATACCAGCCGCAAGCAAAGGTATCGGTGGGGGGGGGGGCCTTAGTCGGCCTTATTTGCGGGGGGTGCCTTATTCTGACCAATTTTTTAAAAATGGGGGGTGCCCTAATTGTTGGGGATGCCCTATAATCGGGGAAACACGGTAGTATTTTCCCTCATTTTATGTTACTTTTAAATATTGTGTTTCTTCCAATAAATGACAGCCCAGGAGTTTATAACATACATGTCTACTAGATTTCTTTTAGGTTTACAAAAAATTCTAAGCAGTGACTTGAGAGAGATGGTTATAAAATATCACAGATCTAATGGGAATTGAAGTTGGAAAAATCAGAAGAGAACCACTTCAAAGATGGAATCATCCATCTCGTTGCTTATCTTGGTAAGGGAGTCTAGTCCTATACCAATCCACGCAGGGCACAAGGCTGCAGGCATAAGCCTTGATGCCAGTCTATCACAGAGCAGATACACTCCATGGGTAATTTAGAGGCACCAATTAACTTGACTGTATGTCTTTGGGCTGCGGGTAGGAATTGGATTCACCAGAGGAAGCCGACATAACATAGAGACAACATGCGAGCGCCACAGTCCAACACTGGAGGTATGGTATAAGACTGCAACCCACTGAGCCATATTTTTCACAAAAACTCTCAAAGGGTGCTTCCTGTGCTCATTTTCACACCCTAAGCTGGCGTTGAGCTGTCCTGTGTAAATCAGATATCAAGAGCCGTTGAAAAATATTCCTGTTTTTTTTCCATCCCAGTAAAATATTTCTAAATGACACTGAATTAAATGATGCTGAAAAGCTCATTATGAAGGCGCTGTGTTATCAGTCTCTCCGACAGACTGCAGCAGCTGCCGCCTTTCAGAGGATCCGCATGAAATTCCTGCAAGACCGGCCCTGGTCGGCTCCGAGCCGCCAACGCGTCAGCGGTCCCCCGAGCTCCGCCAGACAAGCTTCAAGGCTCATCCAGATTCAGCTTATAACCCGCGGTGCACAAAGCACTAGAGGTCCGGTTCCCCCAATTACAAAAACACCGTACTGACAGAACTGAACCCAGCTGGGCTTTGTAACTCTGGAATCACATAGCTCCTTATGTGTCGGGATCAAATCTAGGCCCATGAGATATATATCTCTGAGCCGGGCTGTTCCCCAAGCTGACAGTGAGCCCCGATTAAGCAGTTTGTATCTAAACCTGAATGGTGACACTTTTCCGGCATCTACCACATATCCCGGCTGAAACCGACCTCTTCAGCGCCGGCATCTGTTCCATCTTGCGGCCACTGTTTTACTAACCTGCTTCTCTTTTGTTTTTTCTCTGTCTTCCAAGGAATTCGTTCATATCCTCCATCATCGTCAGAGTAATTTCCTACTGCGCTGAATCCAAAAGACACAGAGGGGACATATTTCCCACTGTTTACATTCATTAACGAAAACATCGAGTCTAAATCCATTCCAGGAGTCACTCCCGGTATCCCTCCACAAAAGGGAGTGTTGTCCCTTTCCCCACATTTTACTATTTATAGGCAGTACACAGCTATATCATTCATTTTGGAAATTTGTATTTCCACTGATCAGTAGTTATCTAACGCTTAAAAAACACACAGTCCAAAGCAAGGAGAAATGTCATGTGGTCTTTAGTGGTGATCACTCCACTGATTAAGACAATGTTGAATGAAGTTTTTAAATACATCTTGTTATTTTACCTAATTTTTCTTCAAACCACAATTGATCTGTGTCCTCTTTAATCCTGTATTTCCTTTCAGTGTGTCATGATTTCTGGACCTGTTGTCAAAGGTGGGGGAATTCACATTTACAGAGAGGAGGAGAGACACAAACTTTTTAAGTTTTAGGAAACTTACAAGACCACCCAAATCATGGGGAAGCATGATCTCAACCCTACAAAACTGTATCACTAATCAAGCCTTCAACCCTACATAAAAATGCTAATAACTGCTGCCTACTACCCATTTTGGGGAACAATAAATAAGAAATAGCTATTTTTTTCCCAATGCAAAATTTGTAGACAAAGCTGCATTCATGGTTGTTATAGGTGCACCGTATTCAAGGCGTATGAACCCGAGGGGATTCTCTCTTTCAATAATATCCCTATTTACTGCTATTCCATTTCCTAAACACGGCCCTATAACAACATACTTGACATTTCCATTATTCCTGAGCGGTAATAGCCAGTATTTTAAGACCCATCAAAGGCTAAAACACAGTCCATGATTGTTTGTAATTCACCACTACATCTGTAGCTCGAAACTAGATTGTTTGCAGTAGCGGCTGATTCAAGAGTCTCAGTGGATTAATCAGTTATCCTGCTTTGATAGCGACTTCGGAGCCTTTAATTGCATATGCCGAACCTCCGTTTCTACAAGGTTCACTGCCACAGTTCATTCAATGTTTTATTTATTTAATATTAGGGTGAAATGAAAAAAAGGAGATATAATTAGGGGAAAAAATGTTCCCAGCAGTCTTTCAGCACTTGCTTATGAGATATGAGCTGCTAATTGCTAATTGGTGTATGCATTATCTGAACAGACAGCCTAGCACATAATCGGAATCTTGAAGATTAAAGTCAATGAGGATTCCTGCTGGACGTATATTCAGTGAACAGCTGCACAAAGCACGTATGTAATTAAGTACATGCCATACCACGTCCAACAGATGAAAGACGGGATATTTTCAGGGTTGTGTGTGCCCCTCAGGTTCAGCATTGTCTGTCTGTGATGAGAAAGCCGCCATCTCAAATCCTTGGGTCAGTGAAGTGAAGGCGCTGTTGGGCCCTTGAGCAAGACCCTGAACCCACAATCACTGCAAGGGCTCTAGGTGCTGGCCAACTCTGCGCTGGGACCCTCAAACTTGCTCTTAGCTGTACATGCCTGTGCATCACTTGGAGAGCAAGATGGAACAGGCAAACACTCAAATGAAGAGCATATTTCCAAAACTCATTCTATTTTTTGTTGTTTTTGAGATGACAGGCAATGACACTTAACAATGGTCTCTGACCTTTTATACAGTGAGCGTTGCTTTTCCAAAGAAAATACTCGTATTCAAGCTATTAAATCACAACAACATATTTCCATATGTTGGTAAGCAGGGGGGGTCCATGCAATATATTATGCAGATCGGGGGGGAATCCCCCTCACAATATTATTGTGATATAATATTACAACACAATATATCAGGCCTCCTCATCATATGTTACAGTATTGAGAACCAAAACTGACTCAGTACTCAGTACATGTAGTCAAACCAAAACGCATTAAGTGCACAGAAATAGTCTCTAAAACGTATCCGTACTCTAAAACGAGTTATGGAAATTTGCGTACACAGCTTTTCACAATGAAATTTATGCAAAGTTTGATGAGACCCAAAACTTTCCCAGTGCATATTGTACCAATTTTGTCAATGCAAGTGCTTCATGTACTTGAACCGGGGTTGATCTGTTTACTGACAGCATTGCTGGGATTCTTTATGTGTCACAACTTACATGTCTTTTCATTGCATGCTAATAGATCACATTGAGCTTCTTACAGTACATGAGCAATCTCTCCTGTGGCCATTGTTGCATCATAATGTAATTGACTGCAGCTCTGAAATAATAAAAACAAAGCAACAATCCTGCATTGCCAGGCTTGCATAGGTTTTCAAGATTATCTAATTCTGTCTCCAGAAGAGTCTTAAATTGGATACTTGCAATATATGCATGATGTATCCTATTTAAAATTGCACTGACCTTTTCTTCTTGCAGTCTGCCTGCATATATTATTCATGAACTGTATCAATTAAAACGATGGGCCAAGAATGTAAAATCGCCATTTATCTGAGAGATGGGTCCAATCTTGACTCGTCGGTTGCAGACATCTCTAAAGGATGTGGCTGTGTGTGGACGCGCAGAGATAAATGGCATGTGACATTAAGACAGAGTTTTCCATGAGTATAGGGATGTAAAATCTGATTATTTGGATCTGGTTGCTCCTTGTGTCTGTGCGCAGTAAAGACACTTCGTCACCAGCAAGGAGGGAGAAGATAGTGCTTCTTGTATTGTGACAGCACTGCGACTTCTATGGCCCTACCAGAGACTCACTCATTAATCTCTCTCAGTCACTCAGCAGCACATCCACTGACTCTTTCTGTCCCAATGTTCTCCCCTGAAATTCATTACCTTCCTGTTATTGGTGTAAACAAACTGACCACGGCCACACTGCTATCGCTAGACGTGTTTGTTTTTGGAAAGTCTTAGATTTCTTGCTCTCGGGACTGACCTCCTACTGTTTGTGGGGGCGGGATCCAAAAAGGTGTTCGTTTAACTGATTTTAATGAATCTCCATCTTATCTTGCTAGATTATTAAAAGGAAATCCACAAAATACAGACAAGTATAGAGAAGGCATTTTTAACCATTTTAAACTTTTCAGCTTCTGTATTGTGTAATAAATAATGTTTTAATTTCATGCAGTTACTGTCTAGTATTCATTTGTTTGTTTATTTTGCATATTTGTTTGACATACATCAGTGATTCATTTTTTGTTACAAATTTATTGTCTAGAAACGTATTGGGAAATAATCATCAAAAATGCATTCATATTTTCTAGGTTTGATCATATCACACCACATAATCTAATTTAATCTTCATGCAGGGTTATGTTTTCGCAAATTTAATCTAATAAATGTTTGAATTTGCATTTATATAGCATTTACAGGAATTTCCCCTATCCAGACTTGTTACACAAAAATGTGTAGTTTAAGGATCATAATATCATGCACGTCTACCAAGGTTTGTTAAAAATTCTTACAGAACCTCTAATTATGCAAATTACATGCATTTACATTAGCTAGTTCGAGGTTTGTGGCATTGATTTAGTACTGCACAGATGGCTTCCCATACAACGAACAATTCTGTTTATGTGTTACTTTTCTTTATTTCTTGCCTACTGCAATAGAAAAATAACTTTTTCTATCAGTCAAAGAGCAAGTCATTCAGATCTCCCAGCTGTACAATGTCAAAGTTTTAGGGTTTCCTTTTTCAAGCTCTGTCTTGGATTTTGCATTTCATAACATTTTTCCATCGGTATTTGTCTCTTCCAAACTAATAACGTTTTCCTGACTGGTTCGATCTTGCCAGCATTTCAGCAACTCGTTTAATGTCTTACCATATTCATTTTAACAGGTTGCACAATTTATAATTTGCACAGACGTGCAACTCCACATGGAAGCAAGTCTTGTAGTTCTGCAGCTACAAGTGCTACATTTTGGGATTTCTGTATGTTGTGTTTGATCATTCATACATTTAATATTGGCCTTTTGGTATGTTCAATCAGTACTATAAAAGGAATAAAGGTAATACTTGATTAAAGCACCTATGTATAATGCATTATAGATAAGTAAGTATTATAAGTATTATAAACACAGCTATAACTATATAAAAAGACATAACACACTATAACCATGCTTATTATGCATTATGAAGCTTCTATAAACCTCTATAAAGATCAATAATGCACAATAAATACCTTCATGATGAATTATAATGGTTAGTATAATCCTTATGAAGATCTTCATAAAGCATTCATAATGCATCATACACGTGGGTATAATGTGTTACGCTTTTTAATAAATATTTAGCCAATTATAATCATTTTATGAATGCATTATTATTTGTCAAGAATATGTTTTAAAAATTACTAAAAACAGTGTTACTGATTCAATTTTGCATTTATTTTAAATGGTGAGACAGGCCTGGAGCCCATTTCCATAATGGCCAGGGGTGTCCTAAAAGAGTATATTGCGCAGCCTTCAATGAAGTTTCTGGAGGGGTTGATTCATCAGTTAATAATTAAAATGGGCATTGTGTGGGGCAATAAAATGGGGTAGCACATAACTCATTTGAACCTCTGTGCCTGTAATCTGAAGGTTGTCAGGTCAAGCCTGGCTTTGGCAGGATAGTCATGACTGTGGGCCCTTGCGCAAGGCCCTTAACCCCCAGCTCCATGGGCACCGCTGCAGGTGCCAAGCTCGTTCTCACCTACATATGTGTCAGGGAGAGTGAGGTGGGGTAGGAGAAAAGAGAATTGCTCCACAGGGACCAATAAAGTGTCATTATTATTTTCTGCTGAAGACAACTAAGGTTGTGCCTGAATATTTCAGTGATTTTGAATTTATATTTATGGCTGCTACGATTGGCTCCCTAAGACTGTACTGTGCTTGTCCTGCTATTGTTGACTAGGAAACCACGCTGCTACCTTTAATAAACCACACATCCTGTCATCACAAAAGAATTGGGCTACGAAGGACCCATCTTCCCCGCAGCAGCCTATCAGTAGCTGAAAAAAAGTACCGGTTACATTAAAAAAATGTTTCTTATACAAGCATACTGCATGTTAATGAGTTTTGAGGCTCTAAATATTGTTTTCAGTCCCTCTCACTGTGTAGCTGCAAAGCAATCCTCAGGCCTCCTAACGAACCTTAGTATCGGCTAATGGAAAAAGAGGATGTGTTTTGGCAGAAAACAAGCTTACTTAAAACTGCCTGAATGAATCCAGGATTAATGTGTGTGGAGTGGAATATAAATTAAGTCAACATAGATTTTAGCTAAAATTGTATTTGCTGTTTTTTTATCTCTGCATATTGCATTAAAATATTAAAGAATAAATATATGGATTTAGCCACGAAAATGATGTCTAAGTCAGGGAGGAAATTGATCCATTTGTTTTAACAAGACATGACAAATTACCTGAGGCCTTTAACCACCCTCATTGTTAACTAATGCAGAAACAAGGATGTGTTTTGACACTCGCGGCGTTTAGTCAAATACTAAGTACCTGGATGTGAAAGCAAGGAAAGAGAGAAGTCCTGTGCCGCAGTGTTTACAGTAGCATGGGATAGAGTATAAATTCCATTGTGTTCGTGAAAATGCAAGTGCATTCCTTTACTACAAACAGTATTTGCAGTGACTCCTTTTGTGCCATTAAAATATTTAAAAATAAATTCAACTAAAGAACAGATGATTTACAATGTGTCAAGCTAAGGGAGGAAACTGATCAATTTTTCTTAATAAGAAATGACAGATTACATGGTGCACCGTGCGTGATACAAATGCCAGGAAATTCAACATTAACACGAAACAACTTCAGCATCGGCATGAGGTGCGGCCACATTGCTTCTGTTCATTTTGTTGGCCCTTGCTGTCGTTCCCAATCATGTGGCTAAGATGGTAACGTGGATGATTTCAAACCATGACTGGGCAAATACGGCACTTGATACGTGGACAGGTGCCACCGTCCCTGAGCGGCCCACTTCCCAGCTGGCTCTGCCCCATCGCTCTCCGCCGGCGTGCTGACTCAGAGGCCGTGAGACGGCAAATGGGAGGCTAGTGAGAGCCAGCCGAACGGTGCTCACGGCAAAACCTGCCACTTGCTGGCTCCGCATCGCGGTAATGGGCTTTTACGGAGTGCGGGGCCTAATCGACAATGAACATGGAACAATTTTGGCCACCAGCAAAACAGGCTTATATACAAAACAGGAGGTTAGACGGTACAAAGACATGGGGGGAAAACAGATCTTTTAGAATGTTATGCATGCAGAACTGAAGATCTAGTGGAACAGACATAATATATTTGTGTGCCTACTTTAAGGTTTTAGGTGTTGGGTTCTGCCTTGCTATATTTGCCCATATGAAAATATGGCAGTTAAGCAGCAGGATGTTGAGCGTAACAGGTGTTAGCTCAGTAACCCCCAGGTACTCTATCATCACTGTCCAATGACAAACATGTATTACTTCAGGAGTGTGTAGTGCTTTACAAAATAAACCTATGACAACGTGATGGAACATCCTTAGTACCACAAATAGAAACAAATCTTGGCACAGCTGTCAGTGAACAGTGTAATGTTTTAAATGAATGTACGTAGATAGTTGTCACCAAAGAAAATACATCAGTATCAAAAACATGCAAACTGATTTCCCTTTAGATTCACAATTACCAAAAATGTTAGCTAGCTTGCTACCTAGCTATTGATGTTAAATAGTTAAAATCAGAGATATATTCTATGTAATCATGAATACAAATGTTAACTAATATGAACACCATTTAAATAGATGTCTACATAAAACATGTTTTTATTGATCAATTAGATATCAAATGCTATCAGTACCCAGAGGAGAATGGGCGTAAAAAAGTTAAAAAGTCCAATTGTCAAAAAAGGGGCTTATGTGGTTTTCATCGGACTTTGATGATATGATGCAGGGCAGCATTTCTTTGCTTGTGTTTTTGTTTATTTGTTGATGATCTCTGGTACTTTATTTGTCGCTAAAATTACATGCTAATGGACAGAGGCGGACATTTTAGGTCCAGAAAGTAAAAATCCAGACAACGATTTTGTTTCGACCAAAGAGTGGTTTCGACCACCACTCTTTATGTGACTCTTTATGCTCAACTGGTTGATTGAAACAAAATCCTAGTCTGGATTTTTACTTTCTGGACCTGAAACTGTCCAGAACTCCCAAACTGTGTCTTAAAGTCAGATTTGTAGGTAGGGCACAAGAACAACAACAATAATAATAATAATAATAATAATAATAATAATAATAATAATAATAATAATTGCAGACCATTCATAAATATGAGTGTCAGTAAGTTGGGGACTGCCTGTAAGTGCAGATGTATACAAACTTACGTGTTTTGGATCAGGCTCCTACTGTACTGATGTGTTTTATATACTTTATGGCTGGATGTCCAGGGAAGAATGATGTGTTGTCTAGAAAGAAACTGTGTAAACTGATATCCTGTCCCCATTGGTTGAATTGGACAAGGACCCCTGTAATGCTGCATGGGTTTTCTAGTGAGCCTGGGCTGTAAATGGAGGCCTGCCTTTACCAAAGAATAAGATGAAAGACGAGAAACACTGCCCTTCCGAATATCAGCACTGCCATTCTCTGAAAGACCCCTCAGCCCAGTGGAAAGAGGGTTTGCAGTTGTAGGTAGCAGTGGAAGGTGTCATTACTTGAGAAATTGGTTCCCCCTGCTAATAGTCCTCATTTCATTATTTATCCCCAGGCTAGAGCAAATCAAACAAGCATTCAAGGTTAATACCCAAGGATATTTTATATCGTAACTCAGCAAATACTCAGCTTTCTTGAAAAATAGAAGTTGAATCCACTTTTGGCCTTGACACCCAATTACTGTGAAAATTGTATTGAAACCCCAGGTATCAACTGCATTATCCCGCTATTACAAAACATTTTCAGTGTTATACATTATATGTGCTATTCTGCAAGTGTAATTCAACCTATCATCACCGAAAAGTACCAGCAATTCAGGCCAGTCACATGTACATGGCTATCACACACTAATGGTTCTCTGCTTCAAGTGCATAGGTAAGTACTAGATAACAGTTCAGAACTCAATGCAAAAGAGTTTGTTCTAAAACTCTTCCCTTTAAAAGAATTTTATCTACTGTCTAAACTTTCAGGAACCGCATTCAATATGCAATACGTTTTTCTGTCATTAATAGCTTCAAATACTTTTAGTACTACATAAATATATTATCCTAAATTTACAGTTCCTTTATTATGCTGGCAAAGAAATGAGTAACATAACATCAGTTAAGCTGTAATTTCTTTGCTCATTAGATCCCAAATGAATGGCCTTTAATGTATAATTTTTTCCAATTCCTAAACCATAATGATGCTTGCTTGTTGGGCTACTCACCACCAGCTATTTCTGGATTTTTTTTTCTGTTTGGAAAACAGAACTATATTTACACCTTAAGTCTAAGACAATAGGACATGGTCTGTCCACAGAGCCAGAACGCTGCACTCAGGAAGTGAGCTCGCCTGAAGGCACGCTTCATTTGGTTTGGAGCAGATCGTGTTCCAGTGACTGTTCATGCATTTCCTGTGGCCGGTTCTGCAAACACACCAGACAAAGGCACCTACCCAGACTTTTCCAAGGCTATAGAGTGACACGGCTTTTAGTAATCTGTTAGCTGTTCACCTTTATTTTTCCTACCGTGTTTGAAAAACACCAGAGCCGGTATTCTTCCCCTGTACACTTCATCATCTTAATGAGAGTATGGCAATATTTCATCCTATGAATTTACTAAATTATGTGCTGATTTCAATCAGCAAAGGAGTTCAAGCACCCACCTTAAAGATACCACTAGAATTTATTGTACATCTGTCATTATTTAGCAGAGCAAATAAATGCTGTGGAAATTTTTCTTCTCAGAATGTTTCATTTCATCATTGATGAAAATTGAAATGCCAGTGGAAGAAGCCTTCTTGATTTACATTTAAAATGGTACAAATGTAACGTAAAGACAGACTTGGAAAATGTTGCCTCTCTTTAGTCACACAACCTCACTGAAATGCCATTCATCTCAGGGTGTCAAGGTCCATCTTGACCATAGTGAAAAACCTCGAACAGCCAAATATTGTCAAATGAAAGTTCTTCCTTTCTTCATCCATCCACCTGCTAACTATATATCCTGGTTTGGATAATGGGGGGCTATTCCTATCCTAGGTAGCATTGGGTTGGGCTGCACCCTGGATGAAAATCCAGTCCATCACAGGACACATATACTGTACATACACCGGAGTTGTATACAAGGGTGGGGCCAAAGGGACACTGGTCTCGGCTGCAAATTGAGTGCCCCCTCCCCTGTCACTAACTGATTCAAAACATATCATTGGCTAATAAGAAGGTTAGCCCCCCTGTATGAATTAAGTCCCCCTTTGTGCCCCTCTCATTAAAAAAATCCCAGAATCCCTCCTGACACATAAACTGCTGCATACAATCACAGTGTCTGGGAAATTTAGAGACACCGATTAGTCCAACCGCCAATCTTTGTACTGCAGGAGGGAACCAGAGTACCAATTAGAAAACCACATGTGGGGACATGCAGGCTCCACAATCCTGATTCAGACCCCCAACTCTGGAGGCATGAGGCAACTGAGACTTAGTCAATGATTTCCAAACCAAACGTTCACAGGCATTTCACTGAATGGCTCACAGTATCTGCTAATGTGGTAAAGTTTTGTTTCAATACTCAAAATGTCGTTCTTGACTGTGCCAGATGCTGCATTTGAGGCTAGGAAGATGATTGCTAAATAGCAGGGTAACACCTTAATTATATAATTCATAATGGATGATAGATTAATAATGCATTATAATGCATTTGTAAGGTATTATACACATGGCTATAACTATCAATGATATTTATCATATTTAATGATGATTATATCCATGTTCATTATGCTTTATGAATGCTCCATGAAGCTCTATAAAGAACTATAATGCACTATAGATACCTTCATTATATGGTCAGTATAAGCCATTATAATGCATCATGACAATATTTATAATGCATTATAGATGAGAGCTTCAAAGAGTATTCATAATATATTATAAATATGGGTGTAATGTGTTATGCCTTTTCATTAATAGTTATAGCCATGTGTAAAATATTTTATGAATGCATTATAATTCATTATGAAGATATCTATAATGCATAATATATGGGTGCTGACACCTTATAGTGGTGGAGGGGTTTGCGTGTTCCAATGATCTCAGGAGCTATGTTGCCCAGGTAGGGTCACCCAAGGCAAACAGGTCCTGGGTGAAGAACCAGACAAAATGCGGCTCACTGGACCTCTTATGGTAAGAAAATCATTGGACTCACGATTTCCCATGCCCGGACGCGGGTCACCAGGGCCCCCCCTAGGGCCAGGTCTGGGGGTGGGGCTCGATGGCGAGAGCCTGGTGGACAGGCCTGAACCCATGGGGCCCAGTCGGGCACAGCCCGAACAAGGCACGTGGGTTTCCCCTCCAATGGGCTCACCACCCGTAGGAGGGGTCATAGGGGTCATAGGGGTTGCTGCAGAAGCTAACTCTAGGGACCTGGAATGTCACCTCTCTGACGGGGAAGGAGCCTGAGCTGGTGCATGCGGTTTTGAAGTTCCAACTAAATATAGTAGGGCTCACCTCGATGCATGGCTTAGACTCTGGAACCAGTCTCCTTGAGGGAGGTTGAATCCTCCTCCACTCTGGAGTTGCTCGCAGCGAGTGGCGCCAAGCAGGGGTGGGTATACTTATTGCCCCCTGGCTGGGTGCCTGTACATTGGTGTTTACTGCAGTGGACGAGAGGGTAGCTTCCCTTTGCCTTCGGGTAGGTCATGACTGTTGCTTACGCTTATGCATAAAACGGCAGTTCAGAATACCCAAACTTTTTGCAGTCCTTGGAAGGGGTGCTGGAGAGCACTCCTCCAGGGGACTCTCTTGTTCTGCTGGGGGACTTCAACGCTCACGTGGGCAATGACAGTGAGACCTGGACTGGCGTGATTGGGAGGAATGGCCCCCCGATCTGAACCAGAGCGGTGTTTTGTTATTGGGCTTCTGTGCTTGTCACAGATTGTCCATAATGAACTCCATGTTCAAGGATAAAGGTGTCCATATGTGCACTTGGTCGGTGCCTGTTACGGCAGCAATCCCTGAACCCGCTGGTGGACACCAGTGGTGAGGGATGCCGTCAAGCTGAAGAAGGAGTCCTATCAGGCCTTTTTAGCCTGTGGGACTCCAGAGGCAACTGACGGGTACTGGTGGGCTAAGTGGAATGCGGCTTTGGCAGTTGTCAAGGCAAAAACTCGGATGTGGGAGGAGTTTGGCAAGACCATGGAAAACGGCTTCCGAATGGCTTTGAGAAGATTCTGGAACACCATCTGGCATCTCAGGGCGGGAAAGCAATGCAGCATCAACACTGTTTATGGTGGGGATGGGGCACTGCTGACCTCAACTTGGGATGTTTTGGGTTGTTGGAGGGAGTACTTCAAAGACTTCCTGAATCCCACCAACACGCCTTCCAACGAGGAAGCAGAGTCTGGGGACTTAGGGGTGGACTCCACTATCTCTGGGGCAGTGGTCACTGAGTTGGTTAAAAAGCTCCGCAGTGGCCGGGCCCCAGGGGTGGATGAGAGCTGCCCAGAATTCCTTGAGGTTCTGGAAGCTGTGGGGCTGTCCTGATTGACACGCATCTGCAGCATCGCATGGACATCGGGGACAGTGCCTCTGAAATGGCAGACCAGGGGGGTGGTCCCCCTCTTTAAGAAGGGGGACCGGAGCTTGTGCTCCAACTATAGGGGATCACACTTCTCAGCCTCCCTTTTAAGGACTATTCGGGGTTCTGGAGAGGAGGGTTTATTGGATTGTCAAACCTCGGATTCAGGACGAGCAGTGTGGTTTTTGCCCTGGCCGTGGAACAGTGGACCAGCTCTATACTCTCAGCAGAGTCTTGGAGGGTTCATGGGAGTTTGCCCAACCAGTCTCATTGTGTTTTGTGGACTTGGAGAAGGCGTTCGACCGTGTCCCTCTGGGAGTCCTGTAGGGAGTGGTCTGGGAGTATGGGGTGCCAGACTTCCTTATAAGGGCTGTTCGGTCCCTGTATGACCGGTGTCAGAGCTTGGTCCACATGGTCGACAATAAGTCGGACTCATCTCCAGTGAGGGTTGGACTCCGTCAGGGCTACTATTTGTCACTGATTCTATTCATAGCTTTTATGGAATATTTAGGTGCAGTCAGGGCGTTGAGGGTTTCCAGTTTGGTGACCTCAGGACAGGACTAGGTCTCTGCTTTTTGCAGATGATGTGGTTCTGTTGGCTTCATCTGATCATGACCTATTGCTCTCACTAGGACAGTTCACAGCCGAGTGTGAAGCGGCTGGGATGAGAATCAGCACCTCCAAATCCAAGACCATGGTCCTCAGCTTGAAAAGGGTGGAATGCTCTCTCTGGGTTGGGGAGGGGATCCTTCCCCAAGTGGAGGAGTTTAAGTATCTTGGGGTCTTGTTCACGAGTGAGGGAAGGATGGAACAGGAGTTTGACAGGCGGATTGGTGTGGCGTCAGCAATGATGTGGGCACTGCATCGGTCTATCATGGTGAAGTAAGAGCTGAGCCAAAAAGGCAATGCTCTCGATTTACCAGTCAATCTACATTCCTACCCTCACCTATGGTCATGAGCTATGGGTAGTGACCAAAAAAACTAGATCACGAGTACAAGCGGCCGAAACAAGTTTTCTTGGCAGGGTGGCTGGGCTCTCCATTAGAGATAGGTTGAGGAGCTCGGTCATTCAGGAGAGACTCAGAGTAGAGCTGCTGTTCCTCTGCATTGAGAGAAGTCAGATGATGTGGCTCGGGCATCTGCTTAGGATACCTCCTGGACGCCTCGCTGGTGAGGTGTTCCAGGCATGTCCCACAGGGAGGAGGCCCCGGGGAAGACCCAGGATATGCTAGAGGGACTATGTCTCCCAGCTAGCCTGGGAACGCCTCGAGATTCCCCCAGAGAAGCTAGAGGAAGTAGCCGCGGAGAGCTAAGTCTGGGTTTCCCTGCTGAGACTGCTGCCCCCGCGACTCAACCTTGGATAAGCGGAAGAAAATCAATGGATGGATGGATGGATGGATGGATGGATGGATGGATGGATGGATGGACAGCATTTATAGCGTATTATAGATGAGATCTTCACAGAGCATTCATAATACATTATAAATATGGGTATAATGTGTTATGCCTTTTCATTAATAGTTATAGCCATGTGCATAATATTTTATGAATGCATTATAATTCATTATGAGGATATCTATAATGCATAATACATGGGTGCTTTAAGTAAGGTATTACCAATAGGGCTGTATGTACTGTACATGGGTCCTGTAGCTGGTAAAGCTTTGGCTTTTGCTTTAAAGACCGCCAGTTTTTTTGATTAAAAGACCCTTTTCTGTAGGGTGACAAGACAATAAATCAAAACATCATTCTGTAGGGAGGCATGATTTGTGATAGGTAGGAAGGTCAAATTCTAGGACTGGTTTTTATGTTACTTTATAAAGTAACACCAGAGAATGGGAGTACAGCTTGTTTTAAGCTCCGGGCTTGTTGATGGAGCCTTTATATCACCTTGGTTGTTTTCTTCTGATGCGGATGAAGGTGGCTGGGGAGTGAGTCTGTCGTGCGATACTACTTATGGCAGACTGTTTAGACTCCCAGCAGCATTTTGAGTTTTCATTTTTCTGTTAATGTAGCATTTACGACTCTGACAGGTCTGTGAGGAATTGGGGAGTTTTACGCAAGAGGCCATGTGGGACTCGCTTTGGGATTTCCGAAAGATATGGTGCCTCGAGAATGTCTTGCTTCATTTGGTTTCTGTGTTCTCTGAATGGCAGCATAAAGGAAAAGGCTTACTGGATGTAAGTTGAGTTTGATGCCATGATGAGAATAGAGAATGAAAAACCAGATTCTGCTGTGTTTGTTGTTTGTTGTGCCAAGTGATTCCAGATGAACAGAATCCAAATGTGTTTTTATATTCAAAACAATTTGTCAAAGCAACCAGCATCACTTTAATGTCATCAATCAAGAAAACACACATTGCATTGTATGGAATTTTTTATATACAGTGTTTAAAACAAATTATTTTACCATAATAGTATAATAAAAACATACAAGTAGCCTTATCGGTTATAAATATTCTTGAATTGTAATTTAATTTGTATTATAATATTTACTAGCTATTACCAAGTGAACCAAGTCAAGCGTCATTAATCTCATTAAAGGAGTGTCATGTATCTCAGCAGGTTCTGTTCCAATGACTGGAAGGATGTGGATTTGAATCCCATAGCTAATTGTACCAAGCATATCTTTATCCCCAAATACTTGCTGAACCGTGTGCATTGACCCCAAAACTTGCTCTCATCTGTATATACATGTGTGTCTGTATATACATGTGTGTCTGGCTCTCATGAAGAACAAGATGTGACTGAAAACTACCGAATTTCCCCATGGAGGTGCATAAAATACTGCTATTCTATCACCTATCTAGAATGTGAGTCACAGTGAACTGATATCTAAAGCAAGTGAGTGGAAACCTTTTAAAGTAATGTTAAGGTTCATGAATTGGAGTTGTTGAATTAAAAATGGCAGGTATAGTCAAGAATTGACTACTGTCATGCTGTCATTGTGCACAAAAGGCTTATTTAACATTCACCAGAGGAATGCATTCACTGCTTGTCATTCTGCCAGTTTCAGTTGAATATGAACATACAAAAAACCTAAGAGTTCGTTTGCATTTTTGATTACAGGTGCCAAGCCGGAAGCATTTGAGCAATAGGAATGGCAAACCCGATAGAATGACAATACCTTTCTGTCGGGTATGAACGCAATTAGTATTCTGTGGATTTCGAAACTCATAAGTGGTGTTCTGCATAGTGGTATTCTGCGTGCATCTCCTCACTTTGGTTTATCCATCAAAAGAGAAATAAAATCAGTAAAACACTATCAGCCTTTTTAAAATCCAAAGTTGTCTGTCGTTTTAGAATTCCACACACAGTGTCCCTTCTTAAGTCCTAATGAAAGTTTTCCTTCATGAGGAATCAATTACACCCTGTTGTAGCCCCTATCCGGTTACAAAGATTAACTTGATTCACTAGTTAGGAATTCATTCAAATGTACTGTACAATGTACAACTAGGCTTCTGTAGTAAAGTTCACACTGAATTCATGATGACTTGTGGTCAGAGGCATTTTAATTTTTCGTCACTTCACAGATTAAGCCAAACATTAGAAGTACCTTGAATTTGATGGTAGTTTGTTGGTGTCATGATGACTGAGTGGGCTTCCAGGTTGGATGCTCACCCCTAGCTCTATGTGTCTGAGTACTCCGGTTTCCTCCCACAGTCCAAAGACATGTGGTTATCCACCTGTCACCTATAAATTGGCCATAGTGTATAAGTGTTGTTCCTGTGATGAGCTGCTGTCCCAACCAAGGTGTCCCCAGCCTTGTGCCCTGTGCCTTCTGGGACAGGCTCCAGACTCATCACAACCCTGTACTGGCTGTGGGAAGATAAATGGATAGATACATACCTGTAAAAATTTGTATTTTTGTGTATGGATTTACATTGCCTTTTATGAATCTTTTTCTGATTAAAATGAAAGTGGTTTCTGTGTTTTCCTTTAATCCTGAGCAAACCTGTTGTGCAATACTTTTTCCAAACATGAAAAGTTAAACAATGCTTAAATGTTTTAATAGAATGTCTGATTTCAGGCCACATCTGAAAATCACCTGTTCATTTATTATTCATACTAATTATACACACTGCAATACAAATATATTTAATACTTTTATAGTGTGTAGTGTAAAAAATACTTGTTTTACATATTTCTTGCAATGGAAAGCAATAAATAACATCAAAGTCTGATTTTTTTTATTTACCATTACACACCTGGTAAAAAGGAACTGACTTTATTAATGAAACATTTTCAAAATCTTTTGTTTTTCAAAATGTTTTACAGCTTTTGCTCAGTTTTTTTCCCTCTTTTATTATAATTTTGTCATGCTAACCCTCAGTGCCTTGCTTGTGAAATAACATTTCTTCCTGGTCCTGTGCATTACATCCATGTCTTCTTTATTCATCCAGAGCCCATATACATTAATAACGCATCAAGTATTTGTACATGTGTAAAGCCTCATGATTAACTGTGATTCACCATTTGGGGAAAGAGTGGAAAAGTTCCATGTTTCCAATACAGGTCTATCGCATTACATTCAGGACCGTCCATGTTCTTGACAGGTTGTATAAATTGTTTGCAAAACACACAGTGTGCTGAGTGCCTCAGATCCAATTGCAGAGCAGCTGAATAACAAGACAGCGGCATGCTTAGAATAGCATGTATTTTAAGTTCCCTGACTAGTCGCCCATAATATATTTAATCACCTGGCGAACCATAGCCTCTGACCATTTTTGTATTACTGCCATAGAAAGTAATGTTTTTTTTTGTCATAACAAGATGAATTTTTAAGAGTTTCTTTGTGCTGCTGTAGATCTTACTGTTTGCTGAATGGTTCTGGACTTGCCCTACTTTTCTGGGAAACAACTCCCTAATTAGGATGGTCAGTGTCCTGCTGTCTTGAACAGATGGTGAGCTCACTCTGTTACCTTGAAATACGTGATGGTCTGAAATCCATGGCTTTGCTGGAATAGGTATGCATTACTCACGTATTGAAACCGCTGTGGCAAATGGAGAAATTTAGATTCAGTCAGAAGATGGGGGAAATGGAAAGGCGATATCTGTGGGGAAAGATGAGCCGGCAGTTTAAATACATTACAAGCAGTGTGCAGTGAGGTAATGAGTTTGTGACACAGCTGAAACTCAAACATCCCGGGAGAAGCCAGTGATTTCCTGTTTGGATTCCACTCATTGATATTATTAAATTTCCTGTTTTTGTTTTACAAAAGCAATTACAATGCGTGGATTCAGCATCTATACTACAGGTACTTAACATTTAAATTTGACTTTGGTCGCTAATTTTACCAATTGCTACCCAACTGCTTTGTGATCTATAAAATTAATGATCACTAATTATCACGGTATTTGTATAGCAGGTAGATAAAAATGGTTTAAAATGTCGAAATGCAAATGTACGGGGTTCCTGCCGTTGTAATATGCTTTTGATTGTGATCTTTCAAAGAAGTTTACATTTCTGTAGCAGATCACAATATTAAATGCTTGGAAGGTGAACGTGCAAGGTTGCAAGACCCAGAATGTTTGGGCTGCCTGCGAAGTACAACTGTAAGGACACGATTCCTAATCCATGGAGGATTCCATGTCAAGATTTTCGAAATGCACCATCTGCTGTTTCTGATGGAGAAAGCTACGCACTAGTTTATCCAGTGCCCCCTCGAGTGAGAGCGCGATTTTGCATAGGCGGACTAATTCGCGCTGTGTGTGTGTGCTACGGCTGTTCCTTGTCACTCATTCTGTGAGCAGCCTGCGAGCGAACCCAGAAAGCAGCCGAGGAACACTTAAAAAATATATATATTCAAATATATAAAACTATATTAGGGAGAAAATATTGAATTTGAAGAAGAAGTCGCTGACCCAACGCACACCCCGCGTTCTCTTCTAGGAGCATACCTTTGTAAGAAATTGCAATGCTTCAAACCGGGGATATCATCTGGGCATTGCTTTTCATTGGCACTGCAGGTAAGACTAGAAATTACTGAACAGTTGCTTGAAAATCATTAGGCAATTGTCGTAACTTTTGATTAAAGACGGGATGTTATTTAGCTTGCCTTGGTTGTGTAGCTGTTGTTACATTGCATCCATATCGTTTCGCTAAGCCCTGTTAGTTTAATCAGACGGGAGCTGTCCTCTGAATATACTGGGATTAATGAAAACCTTTGCTTGATAGTAATTCATTTAACTCTACTAAGCTTAAACCTCACACGACACAATTTAGCATCGGAAATAAGATGCGTATAAAATCAGTTTAGTGCACAGATACCAGGTCGTTTGATTGCATCTTCACTGCTTATAGTTTTCGGGTTTTCTTTGGATATTCTGCGGGAAATCATGCAAGTTTACGCTTACTCGCTCAGTCGCTTTTGTATGAAACGACCCCAGTCCATGTCTACTGCAAGACTGGTATGAAAATAAAGCCCGCGCCTGTTTAAATGCATGTGGCTTTTACAGGGCAGATTTGGTGGAAATTAACGAAAAACGCTTTAATATTATCGCTAAACACTCAGCAGTATCCAATGAACTCTAAATTTGGGAGGCTGCGACCGAGGGTAATTTTGTAAGTAGGCACGTAGTACCCATCCAGCGGAAGATAAAAGTGGATATCATGTTGTGAATTGATATATATACACCTATACATTTGTATATATATATATATATATATAGAGCGAGAGAGAGAGGGAGGTCTGGGGTCCAACTCCACTTCATTCAGCAGCCTGCCGTATTTGGCTACTTAAGCGGCGCTTCATGGATGGAGGAGGAGGAGGAGGACGTGGGGGGCGGGGGGTGGCTTTTGTCTCAGACACCGAATTTACGCATTTTGTGACGATGGTGAATCAGTGATACCAGACTGTCCCTGGGGGGTTCCTCTTGCTATTGTATCCAGTTTAAAAAGTTCTATCTTACTGGGTCTGATGCCCAATCAGAGTGAAACGTTACCAGTTGGACCCAGAGACGCCCGTAATTGTTGTTATATGTGTGACTCTCGCAAGTGGACTCGTGGGGGGTATCGGGGTTCTCTGGTCTGGGGCTGCCGTCTGCCCTCTCTCTCGATATTGGCGGGGACGGGATGGACTGAGCACCGCAGTCCACACCGTCTCCTCGTGGAACTTCTCGCCCGTCTGGGAGGACTTTGACATGCGTCTGGTGGATGGGATGGCCGGACTCTTTGTTTTTCGGTGCTGAGGCAGCCTTGTGTGTGCGGTGGCGGATCCGTTAGCCAAAAAAAAAACGCCCTGTCAGGGGAGCCGAAAAAAAATTCAGTGGCCGAGACGGCCGCGAATAATGACGTGAAATTGAATACGGCAAAGGGGACACGCAGTGTCCCGGATTTGTGAGGAAACATAATTGTATTTATCGTTATCGCTGTCGTTATTTTGAAATGGACACCGATGGACTGGTGAAATTTAAAACCGCACGGCTCGCCGTTTTTCCAGCGCTGAGGCGCTCTCGTCCAATCGAAATGGACACTGATGGACGGATGAAATTTAAAACGGCACGGATCGCCGATTTTCCAGCGCTGAGACGCTGTAGTCCAATCGCAGAGCGGGACGCCTGGGCGGGAACGATCCGCTACTTTTATCCGGCGGGTGCGGATTGCAGCCGAGCGACGGTAGGCTCGGCATGTAAAACGGATGCAAATAGTGTGGTGGCCGGCTCAGCTATTATTTACATGTACTGAAAGAAAAAAATACGGTTAGAATCGCGGCCTCAAAGCATGTAAATAAAAGTTTAAATTAAAATAAAATTAATAAAGATATCCCGAATGATTGACCGTTGTTATTTGTATGGGATCTTATAATACAGCCACAATAAAATATTAAAAATAATACAGCCACATAAAAAGTGCTTTTCCATGAAGTGGTAATAAAGTCTCTGGCTTGAAAAGATGTTTGGTATAAATGGAGGCAAGCAGCCTTTGCTGTGGTAAGAGGGGAGCTGAAATATGTAGCCAGCTCTGTGTATATGTAATTGAAACAAGATGCATGGCAAATCTCTAGACATCATCGTACTATCTGAAGTCTGCCCTTCAAACTGAAATTCCTTCCAAAAAACTGCATTTGCTTTGCTTTTGTGCAGTAACAACTGTAGGTGGAGATCTTGAGGCCAGATCAGCATAGCAATGGAGATGAAATAACACAAAATGGACCTAAATAATTCTAGTTTGAACTATTCTTAATAGCAGTGTTTTGGAAAAAATATCTTCGACTTGGATACATCAGCTACCTAAACATCAGTTTTTTAGGCACATATTCATTAATTTCTGGCTTTATTTTGAATGATGAAGTACAGAGTGCCGCTGACGGCTTTGCAGATTTGAAATGGACGTGTTCTCTCTGCCAGTAGACTTTCGTGTGGGTAGAGGGATGTTTCAGAGCTGCTTAGCTGCCACGGTGACTGCTTTCTTCCCCAAAAAGAGGTCTGTTTTACTCATCTCTCTAAGCCAGGACAAAAGCTTTGTTGCAGGACTCTGAGGTTACGATTGGGCACCTGCTGCAATCAATCTCAGAATGACAGGAGGCATATGGGACCCAGTCGCGCACAGGGGCTCCGACCATTTTCATTTTAGCTGATGTGCCGGAAGACACATCAACAAATTAGCTAAAGTATGGCACTAATGGCATCAGGGGTGGTGACAATTTCCTGTTTTCTGTTTATTTTCTATTTTTTACTTATGTATTATGTTTACTTATTTTTAAATGGCACTGTCTTGTCTTGGAATGTAATGCTGTTTGTCCTGTTTCCCTATTGACCCATCTCGTCCCCTGCAACTGTGGCACAAGAATTTCACTTCCTCCGAACACAATAAAACTTGAAACTATTTTCAGCCTGTTTGCTACATCCCTTTTTTTTATCATGGTACTTTTCTCACCTATGATCCCCAAAAAGTGTTGGGAGGGGGGGGCTTTCTGTCCCACACCATTATTCGTATGTCGGTATTGGCAAGACAGAGATGTCTGTAAGTAATTGGCTGTGCTGTAATCACTCACCATGCAGGGTGGGAAAACATATGGCACGCCTATGCTTTTGTCTACCGTTGACATGTAATATCTGCGTGCAGCTGTCCGGTAGCATGTTTAGCGTTCTCCTCTGTGTGTACCATTGGTGTTATGTTCACAAGATTCTCAGTTCCCTTTGTCTGTGTTTAGAATTTTCTTCCTCCTTGCTGGCTGGTGAGCCGCACTGTATCACGCAGGGCGTATTTCCTAGGAAAGGCTTTATAATCTTAATGTCTACTTAGTGTACTTTTGAAAATATAGAGTGTCTTATCAATAAACGAGAGAAATGGGGGGCACTGTTTAAAAGAGCTGAATGTGTTTTTGGAGCCACCCTCAGGGAAGGGCAGGGCTTAACAGTTGTCAACAGTTGGAAAAAAAATAAACAAATCCAAAATGGTTAACATCTGGGATTTAAAGTTCTGTGGGGAAGTTCAAAGCCACTATGAAAATAAGATTGCCTATTTTTAAAGAAGGGGAAATAGTAAAAACCTAACAAGGAAAAATTATAAGGTTTTGGTTCTTGGACGGAAAATGAACAAAATGTCCAGCTGCTGGGTACTGTAAGCGTTGAGTTTACTAAATTGATACATTGAGTTTAGAACAGCTCTGGGACCACTGCTGTAGGTATGACTGTAATCCACAAAATTGCATGTAAAAATTGAATTACTTCAGTCGTGAATTGTGACTTTGTGGTACATATTCACATGTCATGGTATGTCATGGCTGGATTTTTGGTGGGTCTCCTAGGGACAAAGCATAGGACCTCTGGACCTGTGACATTTAAGAAAAATCATTGTTTACATTAAAAACAGTGGGTATGCCCCCCGTGAATTTGTCGTTTATTATTGGAAGTTGTTTTCAGCATGCATGCAAGATATCACAAGGTCCTGTTGTCTTGGCTGGTAGTGAGTAGAATATAACCCCCCCACACACTGAAATCTCCCTGCAGAGCAAACTTTGCACTGTTATTACATCTGGTGCCCCCCCCATCAGAAGAATCACCCATGAGTGAGATCCCAAACAAAAGCATATCTGAAATAATAAGTATCAAGTTATCATTTTGTTGACGAGTTTCATACGTATTATCTGTTAGGTGTCTGAAGTAATTTAACCTGCAATTATATGTTCCACTGGCTGTGCTGCATTAATTCCACCTTGTTATTTTTATGGTTAACTATAAGCCGTAAAGATCACTGAAGTCCTTTACAGGGCAGTGTAAAATTGAGTTCTGCTTGGGCAGTAACATCAAGCATATGTTTAATGTACACTGATACAGCATTCTTCAGGATACAAATACTGTCTTTCAGTTAGTCATCTGTTAAAGTACAGGGGAAGCTGGGTGTGAAATGATGAGAAATAATTTTGGCTGTAAAATGTGCTTCTGGTAATTTTGTTAAGTCAAAGGTGTGAAAACCAACAGTCCAGAGTACTTTCTGCAATTCAGCACTGATTTTGGATCTGCTTACTTTGCCATAATCCTTACCATTCTTTACGCATATGAAATAGATGATTATAATCAATTGATGATTTAGCTGGCGAATGCTAAGTGCACAATAAGTCAGGTTAAACTATATCTTGGGTAATTATTTGAGTCAGGAACACCATTGTTAAAATCCTGCCTTGCCGCTAGTGTGGCTTTGCCACAGCTGTGCTTGAAATGATCGCACAGAATTAAAGTTTGAAGTGGAAATGCTTTTAAGAACATACATTTTGTGGTGATGTTATACTTTAAATGTGTTATTGGCTCATTTTGTATGGAATTCTGGGCCTGCTCCATTGTAAGGAAAATTACTCCTTCCATTTTTGAAAATGATTTTTTTGGGTGTTTGATTATGTGCCTGAGGTTTTTCAAATGTTGTCAGGAAGTAACAAGTGCATGTGATCTTGTTTTTTATTCTTGGTCACTGGAAACATGAGTCAAGAGTCATAGGGCTTACTGAGAGAACTATATATAAGCGAAATACAATTTTTGCTCCATTTATGACTCGCTATGGGATTATTTAGCTACATGGGCTGTTTTTAAGCATTCAGACTTTTTTCATAAATACCCTGGTGCTGTGCTGTCAGGTTATACTGTAGGATGCATTTCAGAACCTGTTCTTTAGAATGTTTCAAAATTTCATTTTGTTTTCCGTTTTACGGTACCTCTCCTGCAGTGCATGAGACGGAAATGAGGAAGAGAGGGAAAGGGATCGATATTTATCACTGACTACGTGGAAAAATCCTGCTTCAAGCTGTTTCTTTTTAATTTTTTTCTGGTCATCCATTTGATAAAGATGGCTTGTCTTCGCATATTAATCAGGCTATGAATGGGGAGCTGGCAGATTTTCATTGTGTGAGTTCTGAAGGCGACCCATAGAGCATCTGGGGGAAAGAGGAGGGAACTGGGACTGTCATGTTGAAAAGCAGGCCCTCCAACCCATTCTACTGAAAGGATTTCTCTCCATTCAAGTGGAAGGCCTCTGAAAGGCAGGGTGAGAGTGGTTGTCATGTATGTGTGTGTGTAGGGGGCAAATTGGAGGAGGGGCTAGATTGGGGCAATTGCTAAATTGCACCCCCCTCCCCACCTGCTCCACTCCCCGCCTTAAAGCTGGGAGTGACTCATCATTCAATGATGTAATCCCTAGCAATGGCAGAGACTGATCCCCGTGGGGGGGGGGGGGGTGCCGATTAGCTGCACCAGAGCACGCCATTGGCTGTAGGTGCAAAAGGCTTCCCCACTGGGAGGGCACCATGCAATGAGATTTCTCATCTTGGAACCTTCAGGGGGTTGTTTGTAGGTGTTGTTGGATTGGGCGTGCACTTGTGATGAGCACATGAGATGGCATAAGAGTTTAGCGAAAGAGTAATGAGTCTCCTGCATGCTTGCATTTCATCCTTCTGACTAATTAAGCTTTAAAATCTCTCCCTTAAATGTCACTCTCAGTCGTTGCCATTGAACTTGCGCTCACTCCCTTCAGTGAAAAATGTGATGCTACTTCCCTGTTTTATCCTTTTTATTTTATGAGTTGTGTATGCGTGTATTTTTCTTTATCTGCCAGTACAAGGCCTACTAGTTAGCTTGGGCCAGTTAGCTTATTTTAGCTTGCATGGACAGCAGTATATATCTCTGAGGCATAAGCGGCATTTTTACTTGTGCTGGATTTATCGTTCATTATCATTTGTTATGCCATTAATCCAGGGACTTCATGCAACTTGCCATAGATACCAAACCCATAATCCTTAGGATGGTGGGAGCTTCTTGGTAGTGTACATTAATGATTGAAAGATGTATAGAGTTCTCTTTGGAGATGAATGGGGATCGAAGGATTGAGGGCTTATCTTCTGCCAGCCAAAGGAGATCTTCTGTTCAAACAGACTGGTTCATGGAAACACTTGGGTCTTGCAGAATAGAGAACAGGAGAGGATTAACATGACAGGTAGATGGGCTGGGAAAGCCTCTTGAGGTTATGGTGGAGTGTGGGGGAGTTCTTGAAGCAGCCCAATGCTTGTCGCATCATCCTTTCTCAGTAAACCTGAGCAAGCTGGTGGAAAGGCCTTCTTTAACATAGTGAAATTAAATGTCGGCAGCTGGTTTTCAGTCAAATGTTATTAATTCTCACCCTCTCTTTCTGTTCTTTGCGACGAAACACGAAGCAGTTCCAGTTGCTCTGCACACATACGCATATGGGCTCAGGCCCCACAGTACAAGAAGGTGTTGTTCCCTTTAAATTTATGCCTTTGTCCCTTTAGATAAACCCACTGTGCAGTCACAGATTAGAAGAATGTGATTTATTGGGGTTAAGTACCCAAAACAATTGAAAGGCAACCCTTTGAAGAACACCGTTGGCATCACTTTAAATCCTCAAAATGAGGGCAGGACTGGAGTAGACAAAAAGAGACAAAGCAAGAGGGAGTGAAAGAGATGTGGAACTTGGAGGGGCATGTTTTTTATAACCTGATCATATTTTTAAGTGTCATGCTTGGTATGGATAGATCATCATTAACTCTTTTAAGGTTAACAACACAATGTATTCTTTTTTTGGTTCTTGATCTGCTGGAGCTCAAATGTCCACCACTGATAGCCATCTGCTGCAGAAGGAATTGCAAGTTAGGCTGCATCTGGGTTGCAGAACAGTTTATGTGTGGTAACTCATCAAGTAAGGGGTAGTTCATGAGTTATTTTGTAAATACCCACATGGAAGGTGGGGATAATAAAGAACAATTGCAAACATTTGTGTTTGTGTTTTTATGTGGGCCAACTGTTTACCTTTGAATTGATCTCTGGCACTCTGCTATATATATATAAATTAGCTTACAAATATGCTTATTCCATTGTTATTTAATTTATAATGCTACCTGTTAGAAGGGAAGCTCTGCTTATTCCTTGCATCCCAGAACTAGGATGAGCTCAAACCAGAGTGGTCTTATTTATTTATTTATTTATTTATTTAATTCATTCATTCATTCCTTTATTTATTTATTTCCATTGTGTATCATTGAGCCTTATAAATCATCAGCTGTCTTATGACGCCCATCATATGATGATGTGGATTGTTTCAGTATGCAGTCTGTTTGTGGTGGTCAGAGGATTAGGAAGGCATAGATGATTGCTTTTGTTTGTTGGAAGTGTGAGCTATGTTGTCCAAGGAACTGTACCCAGCCTGCATGTTGTCGGGTTCAAACTCAGGTTATATACAGTACATCGCCTAAGGGTTGCAAAGTTCTCAATTGATATGTTAATTATCCAGGCACCTGGGAGAGTGTACTGAAATTACTGATTAGCGGTAGCCTGTCCACTGTTGTGCTGTATAGAAATAAATGCGGGCTGATGTCTTGTGATGGAAAAACAAGCAGCTCAAGTATTGCAAGTACATTAGGTTACCTCTAAGGGCAGGATGCCTCATTCCATCTTCAAGATGTCTGGGTGGAAGTCCTCTGTGACTGTGTTCAGAAAAGGTTTTATTGAATGAAATCAAAAGCCATTCACCCATATGCTGGCCACAGAACACAGAATCTACCTGAGTTCCCATTGTCCGGAAGCGGGACCAGCAGGTTGCCACCATGGGCAGCCAGCCATACCCCTGCTCGACTGTTGATGGGTATCTTTCCTCCCTCGTCTCCCATCCTAAGCCACTTCAGACTCCCACCTGCAAAGCAGTAGTTCCGAATGGCAGATGGCAAGATGTGATGTTCATCTAATCTACATCGACGACTGAGTCCCCTTGGCATTAGTTGATCAAAAGCATCTTCTACTCTCCCGTCTTGACATGGTTAGCATTGTTCGTGTCACCATGGTAGACTTTCTCCCTCCTTGTCTGCCAGTTTGGGTGTAAGGGAGCGTGAAAAGAAGGGGACTTCTGCAGTTAGGGTCTGATCCAGGAAATCAGTGTTTATTAGTCACTGTGCTAATAAGAAGAAACAGCACTAAGTGCCTCCTGTATGTGAATTCAGTCTCGACTTACAAGATCATCGCAGCATGCTTTTGACCGCAAGGATTCTTCATCATTATTATGCAGCTAGCGACCACCCGCTAATGAATGGCCAGGACAGCGTACTAGAAAGCGATTTCCGCAGATTAATGGCGCCACTGAGGCGGTGACCCAGCGTGCCCCACCAAATCTCCACAATATTTGGAGGCTTTCCTCTCACCTTATGTTGAGAATGGGAAGGTTGCTTTATTATTTGCTTAATCCGGAGTTGAGTGTAGCGAGGACGATGTGCACAGTATCGGCCAGCGGGTCATATTCATTGGGCGGAAGCCTCATTCCGAAGAAGCATAGCGGCTTTAAGGCATTGGGACTGAAAATAGAACATGATGTCCGTGCCCTAAATGATGACAGTGTAAAAGAGGGACGGGAGCAGGAAAGGTGCAAGAAATAGTTTGTGTTCCTGTGTGTGTTACCACTGTTTACTGCCTTATTCCGACGTGTTGTCATGTTGTCTTCCGTTGCATGAGGACAGTCCAAAACGACATCCACAGATTAAAAAACGAAAGGGAAGTGACTGATTCGCAATTGCAGCAATGTCAATGTCAGCGAGGATCCAGCAAACATGGGGCCAGTTAACTAGGACATCTGTTTACATCTGGGGAACAAAAGGGACGTCAGGCTGCCCCTGATTGATTCAGTTGTTTGGTATGGGCAGCCAGTTGCAGAGCCCGGCACTGTTAATGCCAGGGTTATAGGGTCGGCATTCTGTCATTTTCCAGCAGGACTGACTGCATTATTCAGTCACTGGGCCTGAGCCAGAGATCCGGATAGCCTCAGCATGCCCTCCTGGCTTTGAGGTAAATTTGCACTTTATAAGACTCAGATCCATTGTGGCTGAAATAATCTGATGGGCCTATCTGACCCAGCTTACAGTTCCATACACTAATAGAACCCTGCTGGATTCTAGTAAGTGCTGTGAGAAACACAACACTGACATCCATGTGCATTAAGCAGGAAGACACCTGGGCACACAGGTGTACTGAAAACCTCCTTGTCTAAAAAAAAAATTCCCTCACTCTGTTCTTTCTGAATGTCGGCTCTGATGTCCTTGTGGAATCATCCCGAACGAATGGCTGCTCAAGCATTCTTCTCCGGTTTCTCCAGCTGATCTTGAAATGTATGTTTCTTTTTCCTCACCGTGGGGGCATGATGTTGCCAAATGATATGGTACTTGAGGAGCAAATTAAATTTTAGGAAAGCTTTCCCTTGGTTATGTAAACAAAGGAGACTCTCACAGGCAACTAAATACTGATTTTCTTCTTTGAAGATAATGATAGATAAAGACAAGACAAAGCTGAAAAGGTAGACTTAATTAAGATAATTCACTTTCAGAGGATTTGTTTTCTCAAGCGTTGAAGTCCTGTTACCTCAACACTTCAAACAGAAAGTAAGGTTACTGTTAATATTTTTCTAGGCAATGGCCTAAGAGCCAAAATGTGTTGATAAAGTTTGCTCTTAGCGTGCACATTTTAATGAAAGACATAATGGGGACACTCGTGCTGTGTTATTGAGGTTTTAATGAAGGGTGAATGTGTCTAGTCTGGTCTAGTTGAAGAAAATCAATCAGGTTCAAACACTGTTAGCAGTGCCCCATGAATCTCGAGAAGAAGGCTGTAAAAATCCACAGGGGTTAGATGCCTCTCTTAACCATAACAAGGGCTCTTAATTTGTTAATGTATGTCTGAGGGGGGCAGGGTAGTTGCTGCATGGGGGTCGTATGACCACAGTAACGACCATGACCACTTTGTCTTTCATTGTCCCATTGCAGTTTGATGTTAAATGCTTTTTTTCTTTGATTTTTTACTTAAATTTTTACTTTAAATTACAAACGGTGCTGACAAAAAACATGCTGTCAGAATTTTGCTTTTCATTTGTTTTACTAGAAGAAATGTGCTGAGTTTATGCTGTACTTTTGAAATAATCTAAACATTTAATCACTAAAGCTGATAAAATGCTTTTGAAGCTACTGTTTGAACATTTTTTGCAGTCTAACTGAAATATTTGGACCATACCTTATAATTTTTCTAAATGTGTGAGCCTGATCATGAAGTTGTGAGTTTTTTCATATGTTATGTTTGTTTTTGTTTGCAGTAGTTTTTGATACAAATCAGTACTTGTCGATTTAACTATACTGAGGGAACACTGTCAAAATGGAGCTTTATGGGTGCCAAAAAGCATAGAAAATATAAGACAACATATCGCTTGTTGTATTGTATTATATTATATGTATTTTTCCATATATGACAAAGGAGGATGGCTGTACAGTATGTCGAACCTGCGGGGTTGTGCTCAAACACCCAGACAGAAATGAACAGTAAGGCCCCCAAGAAGTGTTTAAACACAGACCTTCAGGACAATTTCTTTGCAAAGACATCCAGGTGCAGAACTCTGCAGTGTGGAAACCAGTGAGATTCTCCCATTGCAAAGCAGCTCCATTCAGGAGTGAGCAGAGAGCTCTCTCCATTTGTCATCCTGCTACATTGGTCTAATGCAAATCATTAGCTGAATATTTTGAATGTGTAAAATAAATAAAAATAATTCAGTGGAAAATGAATAATTTCTGGGAGGCCAGAGCAGCTATTGACTGAGGACGGTGTTGTCGAATGAGGAACGAAGGTTTATTAAATTGCCAATGACAAGCACAAACATGGCCAACCAAGGACAGTTGTTTTTGAAGCATTCTCACAAAGGCGCGGGCTCTATTGTGTAGATTTTAATGAGCTCCTCTGCTATCAGGGGGAAGACAAAAGGGGGCAAGGCGGGAGGTACAGACGGTGTGTTCGGAGCAGAGCACGTCCCCTCTTGAGCGGGGAGAACCCCAATCCCCCACACCGCCTTTGTCTCAATGAAAGCACCTCGTGGGCCCAAAGCCTGATTGTCATTACTGTTATTGCGCCTGTCTCTGAATGCCGCTTCCTAGGGCATTGTGGGGCTGCTTTTGGGTTTTTCTGCCAATATTCATTTTTATGCCATCCTTCTAAAGGGTATTAAAACTGAAAGCAAATGTGAAAACGGGGCAGGCATGCAGAGTATCGCTCACAGACAAGGACTGCCTTGCAGTCTTCTCTTGGACTTGCCGGTTCAGTGAAACTCACGTCAGATTCCTGTGGGTAAACAACTCGAATGGCGCAGTCAGCATAGCAAGCTGGGAGCCCTGAACCACTCTAAAAGGGTTTTTTTTATGATACTTTTAAGAGGGAGAACTCTGAAACTTTAAGATATTTGCAGGAGTAAAACTTTCTAGCAAAGCAGGGCTGGTAAAGAATTGTTTTCATGTGTGAGCCTGGGATGAGGAGTGGGGGTGATTTTGGAATCAAATCATTTGCTGGAATTGTATTCCACCATTTTTTTTTTTTAAACAAAGTATTGATTTGTCTGGTTTCCTGGCAACGGAGTTCCAGCAGCGCGTCCCTCGTTACCGAGGCTCACAGAACAATGGTGTGGAGCCGGGATCGGGAAGTGGAGCCAGCGGTGCTTCAGCTTCCAGTTGGGATCCAGTTTGAGTTCCCGGGGGTGAACTTTCAGGATTTCGGAATGCCCAGCCGGCAGCCTAGCTCTGCGTCGATGACCCAGTCGGCTATTGATGCCTGATAGTATCTTCCGACGAGGCGATTTGTGAGCGTGACTGAAATTGGCAAGGAAATTTGAGAGCAAGGCACAGTAATTTTGGTATCATCTTTTGCTGTAATTTGTCTTCGCTGTTCTAACAATAAATCAGCTGTTTGTTTGCAATAAAAGCATTCAGGTGTTTTTATAGACACCATTTCTTATATTTATTTTATGAGCTAGTGAAAATGGGTGAACTGGACTGTCAGGAGGATTGGTGAGCATTAAGCAGTGCAATAGCACCAAACCAGTTTGCTTACACGCTTTTTATGTTCAAAGAAGAAAATCCATGCTGTCCGACATGTATGGATATCTTGTACATTATCAGCAACAGTAAATATTTGTGAACTGATGTTGAAATCATAGAAAAATCAGCTTTAGCATTATATTCCCGTTTGTCAGTCAAGGTTATATTTTGCATAAAATTTGATTATAACAGTACTTGTTAGTGTTTTTTTCCTTGGGACTAAAATATATTTCTATTTCGGATATTTTATTTAGAGGTTCCATTGCATGACACAATTCCATCTGTTAATAGGAATCAAATTTAATCTCATTTGCACAAAACAGTGATGTTTTGGTGGCTTGGGACTGTAATTTGTTAAAAGAAGCATGACGTGTTTTGTATCTCTGTATTAATTTTGAAATATGCAAATATACATAAATACATATGTAAAGGAATTTATAGGAACAGCCAGAGACTGTTAATAGTGTTATTTGCATAGTTTCAGTTTTATGTCACTTTGTTTTTTAATCAGCGTTAGCTAGTTAGTGGGCCTCAGTCCATTGTTTTGGTGCATGAAAGTGCAAAGATGCGGAAGGAAATTGAATTAACTGTCCTCAATTTTGTTTTTTGAGTCCCGTTTTCAGATTAGCCATTGTTTCATTCTGCTCCCAGCCATGGATTATGTGTGGTCACCTGACAAAGCTGGCCACAGTCCTTCACTGGCCATTGAAAATGTGCAGTACAGGCAAATGCATAATTACATTTCCAGATCTCGTTTCGGTTACCACTCCTCTTTTCAGCTACTAAACATTCCTCTGTCTAGCTCCAAATAACCTACTACTCCAGGTTTCCGGAAGAAGCACTGCATGCATTATAGAGGCTATTGATTAATAGACTAGTAATACAGAGAGGTCTGAGAAAATGCTTTGTGAATCTCACTTGCACATTTTTTTTTCTTTTCCTTATTCTCACTTCTGGTAATTGTACCATTAATCATGATGGCAACATCCCATTGAAATTATGAGCACAAAAGTCTCTTGAGCAGCACAGTCGAGTCCAGTCTGGCCCAGTAGAAATATCTCGAGACTTTAGAATTGGCCTAGCTCTTGTTTTGGTCTGTTACATCACCAAAGTGTGGCTTTAATGCAAGGAGTAAGGCGTCCAACGAGCTAATATATCACCGCTGATGCATTTGCCCGTTTAAAAATAACCGTAATTTCTGACAAACATAATTCATTCATCGATGTGCCAGTGCCAGGCTAATATGGAGGGACTGTTAACGCGTGGCTCAAGGTAATGTTGCTACCGAGCCAAGGGCTCACACCTGATTCTGTTTTTGCCCTTGGCCTAAAATACATCGAGCCTCCTCTGTATAACCAAAGTTTAATGGTCACCTGTCTCACAAACACTGTGTTAGCAGGCCGTCTTATTATTAGTAGTACTCGAAGAAAAATGCACAAAATAATGCCATTGTATACAAATAAAGCATAATCAGCCAGAGACTGAAACAGGCTCTTTTGTTTATCCCTCCACCTTCTAACACCTCATGCTGGTCAAGGTCACATAACAATGGGGTACACCCTGGGATGTCAGATCATTACATGGCACGTGCACTATGGCTGATTTAGAGACACTGGTTAATCTAACTGCAGGGGGAAACTGGCATTACACAGGAAGAGCATGCAAACTCTATAGCAGAGGCAGGATTCAGACCCCTGACTGTGGAAGTGTTAGGTAGCAGCAATACCTAGTGTGCCACTGTGCTGCCCTCCCTTTGTTTATTGATTAGTTAAATCTTGTCAAATCTGGTTCTGTTCCTTGTAACAAAACAAACAAAGAAACCAGCCAGGCAGTAGCTCCCCACTCTGTCTGTGCGGCGCATGAGACGATAAGCCCTAAGTATGTAGGGTTAAGTGCGTTATGATAATGAAGCCATCTGGCGGCCCAGACAAGATCTCAGATTCAGAGATGACAAATGGCTACGATGCAAAGCAAAGTGAGGTGGTCAGCTCCCCACACCGCTTTTGTTCTGTAAACATCTTCCACATTTTCCGTTTACAGTTCTGGATGAGCGGCAGGTGGAGGTACTGGAAGTGACACTTTGGTAGGATAATACACGAATGTGTAAGCATGTGAATGAAATGGGATAGGAAAGAAAACAAGGATATAAAAACAACAGTGGGAATGCCATGTGGAATACCATCTCCCTCTGTGCTGGGGGGGTGGGGAGCTGGCGCCAGCAAGCCCACGGGGGAATGCTGGGAGTCGCTGATGTTTGGGGCACAAAAAAAGCCTTTCATGCAATTAATTACTGGATAAATATGTAAATAATGCATCATATGTTAAACACCCTGGTTGTTGGACGTGAGGTGGGTGGACATGGTTGGCTGAAGGGGTTTTAGTGCTGGTGTGGAATAAATATGTGAATGTACACATACTGGAGGGCAGTGGAGGGGGGGGTTGCAGGGCAGGGGCAGGTAAGGTTATTAAGAGCATGGTGGCAGATGGCGGGGCGCCCGGATGTCGTGCAGCTGCCCCCTGGGAGTGAAAGTGCTCCAGACGGGTGGCTATGGGGATAGATCCCGGTCGTTGCTGTTTCCTTCTTCTGCTTGGCCTCGCTTATGACACTGAGCCGGCCTGGCAGATTCAGGCCAAGAAGATGTTGGAGGTGACGTGCAGCCAACGAGGAGGTAAATACAAAGGGCCACACGAACACGCACACACAAGCCTGTGTGCTGTCTGTCCCCCTTGGCACACACATGAACACGCACGCACACAGACACATATCTTTACTCAGATGCACATAAGGTCGTAATAGGAGTCATGCTTTAAGCAAAATTACCCTTATTAAGCATAAATAATGAGGATTCAGCTAAAAGCAACACTTTTGAATTGCAGGGCTAGAAATTTTACGGGTTTAATGGACATGCACCGGTGACCCTGAACAAG
>JAABNX020000044.1:19525320-19538205 GCA_015163995.2 Mormyrus lacerda | reverse complement strand
CTAAAAGCAACACTTTTGAATTGCAGGGCTAGAAATTTTACGGGTTTAATGGACATGCACCGGTGACCCTGAACAAGATACATGTTTAGAGGATGGATGGATGAAAAAGAAGCAAAATGCAGACAATCTGAGAAGAAGCTGGGAAGGATGAACAAATATAGCCACTGTTGGGCTGGTATTATAGCAACTATTTGAGATACATCTCGGAGCATCAGGATGACTACTGTTCATTTTCCTGTGTATTTTTGTTAGAAGGAGCTGTCAATAGCAGACACTCATCATGGCTGACCAAGGACAGAAGGGCTTCTGCAAGGCCACCAGGCCTTTGGGCAGATGTTAGGTTTGCTCGTTCATCGTTTATGGGAGCATGATTTCCATAAAGTACACGGCCAAGACAAAACGGTCATGTTGAGTCTGTCACCTAATGACAGGTTGCTAGTAGCTGTGTTTAAGTGTCCAGTCTTTTCTTCGAAACCATGGAGGGAAACGGTCATTTATTTCCCCAGACAGTTCTCTCCCAGTGATGTTACACAGAAAAACCGTTCATGACAGGATGCGTTAGAAGGTGAAAGTGTGCCAGATTGAATCCTCCACACGTTCAGCCAGTGCTGTGGTTCACCTGAGAATAGCCGGCTTTGTGAGCTCAGGCAAGGAGTCGATATGTCACCCTGAAGTTAAGGACAGAGGGAATGTAACCATGCATCTCCATCATCAGAAAGCTCGGCCGTCAACACAATTACGTTGAAGCCCCGGTTTCAGATTCGAAAATAGCATGGAGAGGAAACCGCAAGTGTGTCAAGGTTAAAAATCAATATGGCTCATCCTCCCATAACGAGCAAACTCGACTTTCCTCCATTTTGGAGTCATAAATCATGTGCTACGGTAATAATGCAGTGGAGGAATTTGCCTAGACCCAAATAACTTCCAGTGACAAAATGACTCATTGCTTATACCTCAGGTACTGGTTCAGTGACCAATAAAACAGCTAAAGTTCTATTCTTGTTTTTTATTGTTATTATTATTACTGCATGGAAGTAAATGGCGTCTATTTTTATTACTACATAAATACTGATTTGCCAGCTTACCACAGTGTTGCACGTCGTCGGCACATTCATACCGATGATCAAATCCCTTCATTAAGTGACGTATGATTAAGCTATTCTCAGTCTTTCTGTGCGGATTATTTCCCGATTCTCCAGGCCACAGATCTAGGGCAGCTCATGTCATGGCTGGTCATGTCACTGGTGAATATATCAAAATGGCAAATGCTGGTAATATTCATCTTCACCTTCATCTTCAACTTCACCTTGATGGAGCGCCTGAAATCGAAGCCAGTTAGCTGTTAAGCCTCCTCTATTGGCTTCATTTTGGATAATATCTATATTAAGTGGCCATTTTATATTTCTTAGAGTGGCAGTCAGTTTTGCATGTATCAATTACAAAATGAAAAGATGCTGCATCTTCACTGGGAACTCTTAAAATGCTTTTTAAATGCCAGAAAACTCAAATGGTGTTAGTATTTGACAGCCGTTTTTCAGAGTATGCAGATCCATTGTATAGGTGACAACAGGAACGGATCAAATTCATGTTCTAGAAGCATCTAGGTTTTTTTCTGTTTTAATGTCATTGGAACCCCCTTTTTTTTCAACTAGACAGTTATTTTTCATTACGTGAAATACATCGATCAGCACAATTGCCTGTTTTTGCTTTAAGTTACATTCCTAAAAGCAGCTAGAAGTGAGAAGCAGGCTGAGATATTTTGGCTGCTGTGATGACTGGGGTAAGGTAACTTTTTAGGAATTCAGTCGGAAGGCTGTCTTTGAGGCCACAGAAGACAGTTGCAAATCATTAAAAAAACACCCAACTGGAGAAGTCCACTCAGCACCTGTGAACAACTGGTCGGGTGTAAGTGAAGACAGGGTCTCTGTTGGTGGTCCGACTGTAGAAGTTCTTGAATGGAGGACTTCAGTTTATGGCTCTCAGAAGTAACTGTCTGGGGAAGGGTCTGCTTGCATGAGTTGTAGCAGTACGGGTTTGGTTTCACTGTAGGATATAACATTTGTATATTCCTGTGGCCCCAATTTCACAGTCTACTCCAAAAATCCTTCAGATTCAATGTAAAAAAAACATCGTTCTTCATAGTAGGAGTCTGCAGTTTATTTTTTCTGGAGTCTTTCCATTTCCCTGCACTGAGAATCCATCCTGAATTCATCACGCATGTTTGTTTATGGGAATGTGCCATTTGTCTTTTGGATTTACTTCCAGCACTTTGTTTGTCCACAACAGACAGAAAAAAAGAAGGAACGATCTGTGCCACAATCCAAGAGAGATTCCCATGAGTGCATCTGTTAGGGTAACATTCTGGGATTGTGCAGAAATGCGTCCGTATGTCAGGATAGATAAGGTTATTAGACAGAATTCCAAAGCACAAGCCTTCCTCTGTATTCATTAAGACATGTTCTTTAAGACATTGAAAGCTGAGATATGTTATTGAATTGCGATGGATGTTCAAATGTTAATCAGACGGAAGAGTGTGAAACGGATTAAGCTGACGGAAAGTAAAGACCTGTGAGTGTGTGCTGGGAAATGTCGCTGGCAAAGTTCACGGCCACCTTGCTAGAAGTGCTCCGTTCGATTTTTTTCTTTAGCCATTTTTGTCTATTTGGAAGGACTTTGCCTCTTGACGTCACTTAATCATTCGCTGGAGATGTCTGTGGCAGTGAAGTGAGATGGAAACAGGCCTGCTTTTGAGAATGAAGACGACAAGGGCTTTATTGAGAAGTACTACGAGGCAAGAGCACAGCGCAGCCTTGTTGCAGCTGCTGACGAGACCACAGCCAGACACCAGAGGAAGAAAAGTGCTGGAGTTTTGGTCTTGTGCCCCTATAGCTTCCACTTCTTTTAATTGCTCCACTGATGGTGTCTTTCCAAACACAAACTGACAACGTTTGCCCCCAGAAGTACAGAACAGCAGGGTTGAAGTGCTATTTGGTGTTTTGTGTACTGGAGCAAAACTAGATTTGAATTACAGTAGAACTTTGGAACTCGAATGCCTCTTAACTAGACCAACTTGGATATTGAACAGGTCTGTCGATTTTTTTTCGACTTGTACCTCGACCAAAATCTTAGAACTTGACCGTTCATGCTAAAACCTCTATGGGTTGAGATGTGTTGAACTCTACCAATTCGGGTCAGTTGAGAAAAATCTTGCTCCGCCTTGACTGAAAACTTGGAACATAACAAAACAAACAGACGTGCCAAGATTCGTATGGGTCTAGATGCGTCTCTGATGGGCTGACACAAAGGCAAATGGACCTACTGGGATGCTTATGCCTGTGGATGGTTCTGTCTCGTGTGGCAGTACCTTTCGATCAAGTTTGACGTGCAGACTTTATCTACAGTACATGTAGTGATACAGTAATCATGGTGCAGTGATAGCAGAAAACCAAAGAGGAAAGTAGTGACAGTAACTATAGAACCTCAAAAGGAAATTATAGTGAGACTTGAAGGTCGTTTTTTGCTTTTGTATCTGTGCTTTTCATTTGTGTATTAGTTTTATATTGATTGTATATGCTTTTTATCAATAGATTGATATGTTTAAATAGGCAATCATTTGGCAGTCTGGAATGGATTGAATTCATTTAAATTATTTCTTATGGGGAAATTAGACCTGGACCTGAACTGAATTGTAACTCAACCAGCCTTCTGGAACAAATTAAGTTTGTGTACCAAGGTACCACTATATATGTTCAGAGTTTCTGCCAAGGTTACTTATTTGTGTGCTCTGCAAAATGGCTCCAATATTGCAAATTTTGAGTATTGGCCAACTTCAAGTTTTTGGGGATCTTTAAAGACATTACGCATTTCTGCCTGTAATATTAGTATTGTAGGTCAGATCTGATGGATACTGAATTTTTAAAAAGTAATTTTAGTTGAATTAATCACAGGGGAAATCACTGTTGAGATGTTAATAGAGACTCAGTGAGGGGAAAAAAGCTGTCTAGTACTTCACAGGCTCAACTGTGTTTCTTGTACACTTTGATAAATTATTCTGCGTCACAAAATTCAGTCAGCGTCGATCTCACTGTAAACAGTGGATTGAGGCGGTCTTTCGTTATCAGGCCATGTTTAAGGCAAAACGACAAAAAATAGTAGGCAGACTTACCATTAAGTGTGACAGAGTGGAGGGAGGGGCTGCCCCTCAGCTGAAGCCTTACCAATAAATCTATAGGAGCTGAGGGTTTTTACAAATGGAGTGCTTTTTTCCATTTGATGAAATGGAAGGATTGATTTTGTGTACTGAAATATGTGCCACTGCTTAAATTACTTTAAAACACATCCAACGAAAGCATTCGGGACATTTCAGGGATTCGGAACTGATTGAGTCTTTCATTTATAGATGGGTGGAAATGAAACTATAGATTACTCTGGGATGGCTTGAAACAGCTTGTGTGTGCGACGAGACGGAATTTGATGAGTGGGAACATCTGTGCACGGAACACAATCAGTGTTCATTGATGCCCTTGTGGTCAGGGCGGGTGATGGATTGATGCATTGCTAGAGGAAGACTACATTGGGATTAGGCAATAAGGCATGATGCTCACGGTGGCTTTCTGGGCAGGAATATGAACGGAATGACAAACTGAGATGACCACAGGCAGACGGTGCAAGCCCAGGGCAGCAAAAGGGGTGGGAAATTTTTCCAAGCATCAGGACAGTTGTGACAGGACAGTCGCAAGGGAGGGGAGCTACTATCTTACCAGCTCTATGGCAAGGATGCAGAGATCACCCTGTGATGTATATGATGGATGCCCGGCATAATGGCTTACAATGCAGTTATCAGACCATGCTGACAGAGATGGCTGTACCTTATTGCTTACCTCCATGAGTCATGTCGGTGCGGTTGACAAGCCACCACAAAGTGCTGAGTGCACTGTCTAGTGGAACTACAGGTGAGAGCAATAAAAAAGGGTTTCTTGTACATTCTTCAGCTTCCCCATTCTGAAAAGGCACAAATGATGCACTTTATCGCCACATGGAGTGTGTTAATGCCCTTTTTAAGCTAGTGGCGAGATGCCATGGGTGGTTGTGGGCTGTTGGGGGAGGGGGCACTCGTACGGCTCATTGAGCTGACCTGAACTTCCTCCTCACCACAGCAAAACACCGTGTCTGAACTCAGTACTACTGGGGCCCCAAGGTGAACTGCTCACCCTTTGGCACCATGCCTACCTACTCAGACCCCAGTGAGGCTGATGGTGAGATACGTGAGCTGGGAGGCATGCCCTCTCGCAATTGAAACCCTCACCGGGACCCTACTGCACAACTTTTCCACAAGGCTGCCGAAGGAGGGTTCTCTGGGATTCTTAAGTTGTCAGGAACTACTGCAGACATCTATTTTTAAAGAGGTCACTGTTGAAGATTAGTCCTCTGCGGTTATAATTACCGATCCAGCGCTGTCTACCTTGCTCAGAGTCTTCTACAACTTTACAGTCTTGTGCTCCGGGAGGCAACTGGAACTCCCTAACTGTTAAGAGTAAATTTGGGGAACATAAATTTTACCCAAACTCCACTGATACTCTACCCTTTGCAACACATTGCATGAAAATGCCTGCAAGGACACTAAGAACAAGTGACAGTCAATGAATTTTAAGCTGCATTTTTTGCTTCTTCTTTTTTCTGCTGTCCCCTGGTGCATCATACGGATTTTGGACAGCTCGACATTTTGTTCCTAATTCTGAAAGTGGTTGTATTTTACTTTTTTTGACCAAAGAACAAAACTAATGCATCTATAATGCAAGATTTTCCTAAGCTCTTTATCGGGACGTTTAGCACTTAGCTGAGTGAAGTAGCAGGTAATGCTAAGCTCTTTTTGAGGTCGGCAGGTAGCACAGCAGCATAACGACTTGGACTTGCAGCAGAATCAGCGTTTTGAGTCTTTGAAGTGCAACTTCGAGCTGGACCAGGATAGCTACAAGTAAAATGTACTGCTGAATAGTTTCGCACTATTAAGCTGTATGGTCTATATGTTTCTTTACGTAAAATAATGTGGCAAGAGAGTAAATTCATTCATTCATTCTCTAACCCACTTTATCCTATTGGATAAACCACCATGTCACCCCCAGAGAGTAAATTCTGAAGCCAAATTTAATAAATTGGATGCATGGTGGCAGAATGTTGTACATTTATAGTTGTGTGTCTAGTCAACCATGGAATAGTGTTACTTTTGACGTCTGTGCATAGTGTAGGCCTGCAGTACAGAATCATTTTGGCTTTCTAACCATAGCAAATAAAGCAGTAAACTGTTTCTGACTTGTACCTGCTTTGTCCTTGATACAACTTAGTCCAGGTGATGTAAAATGTATTCATTTTCCTGCACGTGGTTGACCTGGAAACTGGGTCGATGGTCTGGGATGGTAATGCAAGAATGCTCACTGTATATGATGTGAATCCTCCCTTCCTTTCTGTTGGTCACGAATCAAAAAGGGCCAGGATATTAAATCGCTGTTAGATTTCACACGCATTTACTGCTCTGAATTTGTAGTGTTTCCCATGTTAGAATGTTTTGAAACGCAGCTTAGGATCTGCTCGATCCCACTAGTGCGAGATTGCTGGTGAGCAATTTAATTCATTAACGCTGTAGGCCGAGACTATAGCCACAAAACTTGACCAGCAGAAAAGGAATCACCAATACTATTTTAAATAATAAAATGTATTGCTTGTATTGCATATCGATAATCCATTTTCTGTTGCCATGGGAGGACTATAACGCTGTTCCAGCTTTGGTTTTCTGCAAAGGATGACAAAAAATCTTTAAATTTTTGGGCTTGATAATGTTTTTTTATTTCTGCTCTCCATTGTTCAGTTTTGCTTACCAACCACAATAACATGCAGAGAGAAATGCACTTTAGTTTGAACACTTGGAGCAAGAGACTGCCCACTCTCAGGATAAATAAATAACAAGTGTTAAACCTCGCAGCTCCTTAAAATATCCCCAGGTTAAGGGCATCAGCATTACTGGTGGAGACTCCTGAAACGTATTAAAAATTTAAACCCAGTATCTCCAAAGAAGAGATACTTCAACCAAGGGCTTAATTTGCAAAGCTTAATAAGGAAAAGCATTAAGTCATGTCACTTAATGTGTTGGCCCTGCCTCATTTATTTCGCTGTTTGCAGTGAGTCTTGAAGGCACTAAGTAAGTTGCTCAGGTCTCATTTCAGTCACTGATAGCATACTGGCCCTGCATTTTGGAATTGGCTTTCATTTCAATTGGTGTGTCGTTGAAGCTGTTGGGAGGTGATGGCATACTTTCACTGCTGTGCATCCATTATCATTTATTTAGAAGCTCAAAGAAAATCAGCGTCAGTCACCAGCGTTGATTGGGGCTCCTTCCCTGTCAGGAATCTGAAGAGGCCTGGTTTGTTAAGCTTCAAATTTTCTGGCATGTACAGCAGAAGAGACAGCCATGTCCATATTTTTGATTGATCGTCTCATGAATGCTCATAATGACTTGATGATTAGAATAAAAGGAGCTCTTTGATGTGGAAGTGTTTTGCCACTTGGGTTTCTCACTCTCAGGTGTAGCCTTGGCATCTGGAAACCTTCATTGATTTTTATTTTTGTCTGTTATTATATACCCTGGATATAAGTACAAAGGAGACCGATTGGAACAATTGATTGCATTTCTTAGCTGCAAGTTTTCAAAGTGGAGGGGAAATGTTATCAAATCACAGACAAATTTTCTTTGCTGCCAAAAAAAAAAAAACAGATTCACGTTTTATCGTAAAATCGGTAGCACGTTTCACTACCCGGCATTCAGCGGTGTATTCGTTTTTCGTTTGACAATAACCCAAGGGGGGGGGGGGGCAACAACTGAAGCAGATATGAATGGCAGGCCCGTCCAAAGCAGCAACTTACTCTTTACTGTGTGAAGAGATACAAAAACATGGACAAGAATTAATTATGGCCAAGGCAGATCCAAGTGACCTCTTGTCAGTCCTAAAGCATTTGTGTTGATAGGAGCATGGCCAGATCATTTTTTATTTCCCTGCCCATTTGTCTGCTTGGCAAGCTTTCAGTAATTGCTTACTTTGTGGGCCTGAAGGTCTCTCCACCATTAAAGGAAGCCGACATTGAGGTGTGGACTATCAAGGAGAAACTACGCCGGAAGAAGTGGATGGCACTGGAGAGCGTTTAGGAGAGATAAGCCAGAAGGCAATAGGAGTCTTGATTACCAGAGGGATAGTTTGAAGGGCTTAAAGCTGGAGACAAAGATGAAGGAATTTAGAAAGAAGTCACAAGACAGAGGAGGCCACGTCTAAGACCGAGTATTGCAGTATTTTTTTCAAGCAATTTTTTCAGCTTATCAAGCAGAACCCAAAAAGAGAGGATGACTTCTGTTTTTTTTGGGGGGGGGATCATTCTGCAGCCATTTTTAACAGAATGCATTTTATTTGTTCCTTATGATCAGTCATTTATTAACCAGTGCAAACAGATCATTTCACTGATAAAGACTCTGTTCTTTCAGCATTTTCCCTGCCATTATTTGGGGTCAGTTTTTCCCTTTACAATCCTCTTTTGAACTCTGCGAACTTATAGAATTTGTTAATGGGAAGTTATGAGACGCACAGATAAGCAATGCCAATATTGTGCTGAACAGCAGTTACTGCCTGATGAGTTAAATGAAACACTGGGCATCATGGTGGCCAACTACTGCTAGCCTGCCTGTGGCTGCCAGAGACACCAGAGTGTTTGTAGGAACAAAATCTTAAAATGGGGGTCATAAACTGCGCAACTTTAAAGTAATTGACGGTTAAATTTGACAGCTGTACTGGGGAGGTGGCACTCTCATACTTCATGACCGATATCACTCTCTTTGTTATGTGACAGCTGACTGATATGTATCACTGAAAACATCTCCCAGTTGACTGAGGGGAAGTGAGATTTGGGTGCCAAAAAAACACAAAACTCTTTGTTCAGGAAAAATGAAGAAAAAAAAGATTTAGGATTAATTGCACAGGATATGGAACAATACAGGAAGACGGTTTTCAAGATGGTGAAAACCTTTGGCATTTTTTGTCGGCGTGCCAATGGCGTCTTGGGCCTGTGCAGCCTTTGCTTGAAACTCTGTATTTCCCAGTTGTTTACATTAATTATGTTTCTGTAAGACAAGATCCTTGGCAAAACAAACCACTGAGAAGAAGAATCTTATATTTGCTTTCATCTATCGATGAAACGGGTTTCATTTTGCACTTCAAATATTTGGAAAATTTTAAAATGCATTTGTTTGTTTTCATTTGTAATGCTTTTTCTACATACGTGCACATAGACATGCACGCAGATTGTACTGTCACGGATAAAAGGCTGAGGTTCTTTAATAGGAAGTGAAATAAGCTCCGAAGAAGCATGTTGGACCCCTGAAGGTCCCTGGTGAAGCAACACGTTTATCTCACCATGACGGTCACCTGCAAACCTGGGCTTCCACTATCACGCAAGCAAATTTTGAGCTGGGCACTAAAGCTTTGATGCATCAAATTGTGAAAACTACTCATGGATGAAATATAAACATAGATTTTTAACAGCTATGGTCTGTTTTTTAAGTCCCCCCTCCCCCCTCAGTTTAAGTTTGCAGTGATGGATTTGTTGCCCAAGCTTTGAGTTTCAATCTGTGGTTGGATGGTTTATGCTTTTCAGCCTATGGAAGATAAGACATGTTGGCATAAAAATGATTGGCCTCTGGTTCAGCAGGTCCAGTTTCTTACAGATCAACTGACTAAACCAAAGACACTGTGCAGCATGATAAAATATGAAGTCTAATCATAGAATATTTATATTTGATCATTAGCAGACACTTTTGTCCCAAGTGAAACACACGGGAGGTGGATAAGACATCACACGCATTCCAAAGTCCAACTTGGGAGAACTGGGCTAAGGTTTTAATGAGTGACCAGCAGCAAGTGCACAATTTTGTACAAATGTCAGCAGCTTCAAAATTCCATCTGGTATCTAAAGCTTGTTAGCTGACTAAATTCTCAACCAACTAACGTCTGATACAAAATATTTCGTTACCTCACAGCATGACTCAAAGCAGACTACATACAGCAGTTTAAAGGCAACAAAGATGGTCACAATTTCATTTAAAGGCAAATTAAATAATGCCCACAACACTGTCTTCATTTGGCACATAGAAGTCTGAGGCAAAAATGGTTTTCTGCGCAACAGTTGAGGGGTGAAATATACTGACAAACTGATAAAAGTAATTGAGTTTCCATAATCTCCAAGATGCTTAAGGGTGGGATTAGCATGGCTACCTAATGGGCATCCATTGGCCCGATGTTTGGATTAATGGAGATGTCTGTCACAGTAAAAGCGCAGTAAAGAGCAGGCAATCAATTTTACAGAGCCCCTTGGAGGGAAGAAAGCCATAGGTTTGAAAGGATGCCTGCATCCAGTTTTGGATTGATCACTGACGTTGCAAGTATGAATTTGCAGGTTTTATGTTTAAACTGAAATTAATTAGGTGGAATATTGAGAGTCTGAAGGACTTCTTTCTTTGCAGATCTGACGTTGGCTCCACAGTTCATGTCTAAGAAAGAATCATTTCAGAATTTGATATGGAGTGGACTGTGCATGACTCCCCAATCTGGCACACTTTGACTTTCAGTTGGCTTCCAGACTTCATAAATTATTAATGTTGCAGGGGGCTTTGAGCAGCTGTGACAAAAGGAGGCTCTTTCAATTCAGCGAGACCAACAAGAGCGGTTTGGAGATGTCCCATGCAGGAAAAGTAACTAAATAAGAAAAGATTAGCCATTTTTTGGTCTAACCCCCTCCCCCTCTAACATCCGGATTCGAGCTGCATCGCTGATTCACACAGTTTTGGCACAGGGAACTGCCATAGCCCAAAGTTCCCATATCTTTGCCCAGTTTCTATGGTGATATGCTTTCATGGTATGGCACTTGATTGGAAGATGGAATCATGTATGGATGGTACTGGATTGTGACTTGAGTGTCCTGGGCTGCTGCTGTGAAAGGGCAGCTTTTCTAATATAAACAGATGTCAGCACTTTAGCCATATGTATTTTAAGATGCCTGTCTTTGATTGAGCCGGAGGTATGCACAGTGTGCTTACCCATCAGGTTTGGTTTTAATACTAATCCAGGAATTTGGCTGTTGTTCATTGAGGTCTCTGTTTCTGAAATCTGGCTTTCATTTTACATTTCGACAGCTGATCGACCATATACCAGGTGTTTGTGCCACTAACAACCACAAAACGACAGAGAGGGCAATACGCTTAAGGCTGAAAGCTTGGGTATATACAGGGGTGGCCACAGGGGGCTCCCCTGTCATTCATCACTTCAAAACATGCCATTGGCTAATGGTAACGTTGGCTCCTCTGTGTTAATTATGCCCCCATGTTAAATCTTAGAATCATCCCTCCCAGGAAGTACACGTTGTCAGTATTGTTGTTTGATACTAAGCTGTTCACACTCCTGGGCTCGTGCTACTAAAGGTTTGTCAGCAGCATTGCAGACTTAAAGCGGCTGTGAGGTTGGAGTGCCGTCTTTTGTATGAAAACGCACTCCTCAGAAAACACTTGTTTCTATTCGGCGCTAAGTTGTGCAGCTCCCCTGAGCTCGCTGTGATTCGGGACAACCAGCCCGCGGCTGCAGCTATTTCAAGAGTGAATTAGCAAGGAACCACCACACCCGCTCCGGAGGTGCGAGCTGACAGCTGTACCTGCGATTCCGCAGCATCGCTCCTCATAAGATCATCTGCATTCCTTCTCTTTTTTTATGGGTTACATCTCACTTTTCTGGGAGCTAATTTTGGATTCTGCATCCGTGTGACGATTAGACCTTGTCAGGACCCATTGGTGAGACCGGGCTCGGAATTTTCATCCGCAAAGAACGTGTCCTAAAGCTCACCAGGATGATGCTTTTTTTCCCCCCATAGCCCCTAGTAGCATTTCTCCTGTCATACTTTATGACCTCTTTGTTAAGCTTAAATGTGAAATATGGAAATGTTTTTTCATGTCATGCAGTGCAGTACCAGGCTTATAAGGTGTAGAACGACTTAGGTTGACTTGAAATAACTTAGCGGATGCTGATTTTCCACAATGGGGGAGTAGGTGAGGATGCTTTTTAATGAGCTTCGCACACACTTCACAATGCTTGTTTCTTCTAGCCCTGGGGATATCATGCATTGTGCTGGGGGTGGGGGTGACACTTGGCGCCTGCAACCGTCCCTTAAATGATTCCTGCCGGTCAGAGACATCGCTGTGAAGGTCACATGTGCGCATCTTTCATGCAAGATTGCAGTGCCCCCTCCAAGCTGTTTCCCCCATCATATTTCCTTGGAAAAACATCTAATTTTGTGGTGCCCTTCCTGGCAAAGAGTTGCACTAAATCCATCTAAGGATGTACTGTGTGATGTGCTCTCTGCTTTGCTCATTTGTCACTCTGGACAAAAGCATTTTCTCAATAAATAACAGTAAATAAATGTTTATGTGTTCATTGTGCAGTGAGACACTGATCAGAGCGCCCATACCTAAGAGGTGGGTCCTTGTGGATGTTGTTACTTGTCCCAACTGTGCAGTTCAAGTTCTTATTGAACATCAGAGGCAGTTTCACTGCACGCAAATGATAAATTGCCGGTTTGTTCTGAATTTCGGGAACCCTCTGATATGTTTAACTGGAGCAGTTGCTGTGGGTAATTTTTCCACGGCACAAAATTCTGCCGGGTTGACATCACAATGCCATAAATGTGGCTAGTTTATAAAAAGCAAAAAATCTGTCTTGGAAATTCATTTCTTGCCTTTGCAAAATTTATTCTTTTCCACTGCCAGAGTGAAAACCCAGGCTTCCCATGAAAATGACGATGCTTTAA
>JAABNX020000044.1:19507156-19524434 GCA_015163995.2 Mormyrus lacerda | reverse complement strand
CCCACACTGGCGAGAATGAGACATGGAAGCATCAACATACACACCAAGGTCTTTCTCATAATCAGCTACCTTTATTTAATTACTTATTTTTTTACTTATTTATTTATTTCGCTGTCCTCATGGGGGGCTTTTTTAAGAAGATTTAGAGATGTTAACTCTTCCCTCCTGGCATGTGGTGTTGGAGGAGAGACCTGGGCGGAGGCTGCAGACTGGCAAATACTGCCGGAAAGCCCCCAGGTATCATCATCCCCCCCCGCTACCCAAGCAGTGGCGCGAGACGAAGGGAAGGACAATGTCCTCTCTTTCTGCCTGACTGCCTTCTATGGGTACTGCCTCGTTACACCTGTAGTACAGCACCAGTGGCTGACATTGCTGGCAGATTCTGTCCTGGCAGGACGCACAGGGTGGGTGTGAGGGGGGTAGGGACTTGTGGGTGGGGCTATATATGAGGGCGTCGCCAGCAGAAGGATTCTAGGTCGTTTAGCATATCAAATTTCGTATCAAATTGCGGGCGATTTCCATAAACATTGCATTCGTAAAAACATTTTCTTCCAGTTTTTAATGAAATGGCCCACACATCCAGTGCCATGCACCTGTGTCCAACGGAAACCGTTCCAGTCCAAAAAAAGTAAATGCATACATTTGAACAGACAGCTTTTCCCTGGGAGCCATATTCAAGTCCCATCAGTAAGTTCAGGGAGAACAGAGGGGTGCCTCCTTGGGGTTTAGGGTCTAGTGGACACATGAATGTGTGGGGACGGGTGTTCTTAACGCCTCTGGGGGGAGGTTCTCAGTATCCGACCTGGACCTTGGGAGTGTAGCACAGACACTACCGAATCATGCGGCCCTGGTTTTTAAGAAAGATGAAGTCAACCATCCATCCTGGGGAAAAATTCTTCACCAGACTGCTTTTACTTATTTTAATCACTTGAATCATAAGCGTCATTTTAAACTGAGCCATATTATCCTTATTATCGAGCAGGTGGCTAATATTTTGCAAGTTCGCTAATTTAATAGCATTTAGTTCTTTTATTAGCAATTAAGGCTGTCTAGCAATAATAGTCAACACTCATTACTGGAATTGAAAAATCAATTAATTTAAGTTATGTGCAAGAGTGTGTAGGGTATTACAGAAGACTTGTTAGTCTGAAAACTATTTGAAGGTTTGCATTGAATGTTTGATACGGCTTTTGCGAATCCTATCCCCTTAGTGACATACACTGAGGCATTTGTCCTTTTAAAAACTATATTTATTTTTGCTATTCAATAATTTTGAGAGGGGCATTTTTCTGGCTACATGATTTATCAGACCTACGCAAGTCATTTTATTATAACACCATAAAAAGAAACGGCAAACAAATTCCTACCCCCTTCCCATCTCCTGGTCTCCTTTAACTTAATGTAATTTCCTAATGGGGATCCCTTTACAGTCCAAGACCAAATATCAGTGTTTACTGAAAGCACCCCTCAAATAACATCATCTGTTATCTTGGTAGAATGGGATTCTATAATGCAAGTAAGACCGTGGTTCTTTTCCAACTGTGATTGCATATTGAAAAGACCCACAGTGCAGTATAGCCAGGGGTTCAGGGGCTACGAGAACTTCGGAAATGTGACAGAAGTCCCCGTTAAGTTACTTAAGCAGCCATTCTTGTCCCAACACTCGGCCCCTTTATCGTAAGTTAGCCAAGAAGTGGAAGTGAGTGAAAAGAGAAGCATTTAGGAACGATGAGAAGTGTGCAGAGAAATGATGGCGGGACGAGTCCATTGTCAGGCACCGATTGTCTGCTAGCTTTGAGATGCCCCCCCCCCCCATTTTCAACGAAGGATAACGATCGGTGAGCTCCACGACAGACAGTTATGGCCGTTGTAGGTCCATACGACGCCTTTACTTGCATCTGGTTGCCAGCTGTGAATTTATCAGTAGTGGGTACTCCTCACCTCTCCTTATGTCTCATTACGCCTTGGATCAAAGCGACAGCCATGAAAGGGCTGTGGGTCAGAAAGGGACCGAATTTGATTGTGAATTCCCACAGAACACTTGGCTTTTTAGCCCAGAAACTATTGACATAGTGATTGACAACTGCGATGGCGATGATTTACAACCACTGGGCGTAATTCTTTCTCAGACGTTTCTGGTATTATTATGTTCTCTATTTTATTTTTCTTTATCTCTTCCTTATTTTTTGTATTTAGCAGTTTGAACAAAAGTTGCGCGTTAGATTTCAGTCTGTGGCCCAAAGGCATTAGCCGCTAGCTCCGTATTCACGATTCATCACACCCTCCTGCTTGAAGTAAGAAACCCTGTTTCCTGTGGTCCCTGTCTGATCTGTTATTGAAACGTTCTCACAGATTAATCTATAAACAAGAGAACAAGCCTGCAAACATACTTCAGTGCCCCCTCATTTTAATAAAAGTGCAAATGCATTATTCATGTTTTCCACCATAATGACACGGATGTTAGCTTAGACCTCTGCAAGGAAACAGGCTCATTACTAAGAGCTGGTCACATTCTCTAGTCTTCATTGCTGAAAATTAGTGACGACTGGGGCACATAATTTAATAATGTTTTCTTGTTTGCACCACTGATTACGATATGACACCCCCCTCAGATCTGAAAGGATGAGATGTAACCTCAGATAGTATTAATCCTATAACCCAGTACAAATTTAATTACTAGCAAATAGAATCGCACTCCGTCTTCTATATCGGAAGTTCAAACGCCATAGTAAGTCAAACTTCCAAAAGTTCTCCTGTTCAATTTACCCTCTTTTTAGGGCATCTCTTTCACTGTTGCATTATCAGAATTAAAATATGCCTTGGTTAAAATGTGTCCCCAGGGCTTAACGTTAAACTGCATCTGCCCTGCAGTTGGTCCTCCACTTCAGGGGAATAATTTGTGGCTTGGTGGTGGGATTGGGACTCCAACCACTGTACAAACTTCACACAGCTCCAACAAAACACGCAGCACTTTTTTTGTTTGCTTTCCATGGAAGTACCTCTACTGCAGTCACCCACAGGGAGGCTGTAGGCATCATGAAGGTGGTAGGGGAAAACCCTTGGGAGCCTCATACCCGGAAGAGTTGAAACCACCGGAGGGCCAGTGGGGTCAGACTATTTGGGGATCGAAACAGGTGTGGTGCTGAGGCGTCGCCCGATGCATGGTGGCACTTGGGTCCTATCTGAGGCAGCCCATCTGGGTTGGCGCATCGAACGTCTTGTCTCACCGGCAAGATAACCATCTTCCTCATGCTGTCGGGGGAGCTTCGTAAACTATGAATTTCAGTGGTTGCATTCTCTGAGGTACACAGATCGGGCAGTAGCCCGATCTTTGTAGGTGGGTACATCTGTTGTTGGTCTAGTCACTCTGATGGCTGCCATGCTCATATAGTAGCTGTTGCCGTGGCAGATCAGCTCCTCCTGTTGGTGTCCGATGTCACTCCTTTCAGTGAGCATATCATGAGACTCAGGCTAAGGCACTCTCTGGGTGTCTTATCTGTTCTCTTAGTGAATGCTCTGACCGCAATGAGTGATGTCTCGATGAGGAAGACTTTTTATTCGCAATTTCGCTCAGTGCTTAATCGGTGCCCACGAGGTGACTCCTCTGGTCATGGGTGACTTCAGTGTGACCTGGCAGGGCTGGCTATGAGGATTGTGATTGTCCCCACAGGTCTGCCCACCATGGTTAAAGTGGCTCTATGTTCCTTGACTTTGCAAAAGGGCAGGCTGCGGGTCGCTGGATCCTTGTTCCAATGCCCTGAGCTGCATCATTGGACTTGGTACTCCAATACTGGTGGTGTGGCGAAGGAAATCGATCACATCCCCGTGGGCAGACAGTGGAGGCTTCGCGGACAGCTTGCTCTACAAAGAGCAAGTTGAGGGAGGCGTAAAAAGAATTTCCCCACAGGGATCAATAAAGTTCAATTATTATTATTATTATAGAACCACATCGTGTCCCGAAGTGCCCAGTTTGTGAAACCACAGACTTGTTGCTACTCTGAAGATTCAACTTAGGTCCAGTAGTCTACCACCTACTAGGAGAATGAGGCTGGACTTAGCCAGACTACAAGATCAGGCTGTTCTAATGAGTTTGCATGCAGTTTGTGTCCTTTTGTGACAAGACTTTGAAGGTCGCTGAGGGTTGTGCTGGTGTTGCCTGCGTTCCCAGAAGGAGATGTTTCATCAGGACATCCTGGATATTATCAAGAGGACTCGCAGCGCACAGCTAGATGGCAACTTTGGTCTGCACTGGAAACTGAGAAGGACAGCTGTGAGGGCTTTGAGGGCAGATATAGAGACTTTTGTTAGAGGGATCTGTGAGTAAATGACATATAAGTATACTATGGTATGATGGTATGATCCACTATGGTATAGAAACCCACGTCCTGCTTACAGAGGAATCAAAGCATTGTGTACCTCCAAATCTAGTTCTTCGGAGAGTCGCAGTCAGATGATGGAACGGTACTTGCAGATGACACTGCAGTTGTGACCTACTGCGCCAACTACTTTAAACGGCTGTTTAAGGCTGATCCTCCAGTAGGACATTTGACATTTCTGGGTCCACGGTTCCTGAGGATGACTTTGTGTCAAACAAGTGGTTGCTCCAGGAGTCCTGGATGAAGCACATTACCTGCATTGTGAGGGAGTGGTTGGCTACGGCACTATGGCCATGTGGCATGATTCCTTGAGTGTTATCTGTCTCACAGGATCCTCATTGCTGAGGACCTGAGTGGCTGAACAAGGCTTAGGGGAGGCCCACATAACACCTGGTTGTGACAGATAGATGGCCACTTTGTGGGGTGGGGGGGGGGGGACTGGATCGGCATCCCAAGGTGTTTCGTTGTGTGTTGGGTGCAGCAACGTACATGCTCCCCAACATGAGCTGACCTTGGTTAAAGTTCTTTAGTTAAAGTGTTTGTAATGCAATACATTTAAAGTGTCTTGCTATTTTAGAATTTAGTGATTGTCATTGTTGACACACCACAGCACACAACAATGAAATGTGTTCTCTGCATTTAACCCATATGTGAGGGGGCAGCTAATTTAGCACCTGGGGAGCAGTGCTTGGGGGAGGGGGTACCTTGCTCAGGGTACGTTAGTGGTGCCTTGCTGGTCAGAGATTTGAACCTGCAATTTTTCAATTACAAATGCGCGTCTCTAACCATCAATCCACCACTGCTCACTGAAGAGGGTGATGGTCATAACCTAGGATTTGGCAAACATACAGTATTTCAGATTCAACTTTGTATTTCTGAAAAGTTCAAGATTGACAAAACACCCAATTAAATATTTCAGGCAGAGGAAATTTAGCTTTCATTGGAAAAGTGGTAGAGTCTGAATTAAGTCTGTTAAAAGTATCATATATCAAGTAGCCTGCTGTTTGCTGTTCACTTGTGCCTTACAGATTATCTGTTTTTTTTCTTTTTAATGGTCAATAAACAATGAAGAATAATCTAGGAGTACTGCAATTCATTCAAAACAGTCTTTTAAATGATATGTTATTATGTGAGATAAATAACAGTGAGCTTGCAGTGTGAATTGGCCAGATATTAATATTTTTGTCTAATCTATGGGGGATAGACATTACTCAGTGATTTTTATGAGTTTCTCTTCTCACTGCTTGCGGCTTCAGACACTTATTCGTAAAATGATTTAAAAGATGACAATTCATTGCAATACTATGTTTTCAGCAATGAGAAAATGATTGCAACTAAGATACATATGAATTTAGGTTCTCTGACAATTAAAAATCAGGACAAAAGGTACTTCATTATGGCATTATTGAAATACATTAAAGAACGCTGATTTTCCACTTATTTCTGAATTGCTGTTTTAATATCAATGGAAGAGATCTGCTTTCTAACCCAGTGTTGTTCTTCTCCTGTGCTTCCCTTGTCCCGAACTGAAAATGGACATTCTTCCACATCAATGTGTTCCTTCTAAGGTAAGAAATTCTTAAAGTCATTAAAAACCACATATTTTGCAATTATTGGTAAATAATATTCAACATGATCTTATGAGTTTGGTTAAGTTTGGTATAGATTTGCCTGTTAAACTGATTGGTGCATTTCTCCAACATTGCAGTAATATAATCGCAAAGAAAAACTGAGAAGATGATTCTGTTTACTTACACACAAGCCCTCATATGCCATTTTAGGGTAGGACCAGTTCTGCTAAATTGGGTTTTGCTTTAATGCCAAGGTAGTAGCTAAATGCTCATTAATTTAATGTACTTCTATGTTCCATGTGTTCGGTGTTTAGGTTTTCAAAAAACAAAGGGAAAGTTGCTTGTTCTTCCAAATGCATGATAGAGCAGCTGCTGCAGATGACAAGGGCACAGATTTAAAAACCAATTAAACTTTACCAGTGCTGGGGTTCAACCTCACTGCTGTTGAATCTGGACCTGATTATGGAGTGTTTGGAGTCGTCAGTGCGCCAGCTGTGTCTTATTCCCTCAGATTGTGTTGTCCAGTTCTGACACCAAAATTTGGGATTTGGGGACTGGGACAAAGTCTGCTCACTGCTATTTGTAATCTCAGCTATATATATCCTTGTATGCCAATTTCTTTCTGAATGACTGTCTAAAATATGGAAAGTCAATCCTACGGTCTCAGTTCATTTGCACCCGGGGCAGAAAGACCTAAAATATCAGCAGGAGAATAGAGTAAAAGGCTGAATAAACCTTCAGGATACACTTTGCATTTCATTGTGGGTTTCTTGCTGACCTGAACTCATGGCTCAACTCTTGCTCCAATTTAAGTGTCCGGCGCGCATATCAAACTGTGGAAATTATATGTGAGGCCTGTAAGCATCTGAAAACTGGAATGTCAGCACAGATACTGGGGTGTGTCATTTTTCAGAGGACCTGGTAGCAACAATCTGTGAGTTAAGGAACCAGTGTTGTTCCTCCAAGTTTCCAGCAATGAGAAAAAAGAAAAGCCTGTGAGTGTTCAGCCTATGAGTGTTCAGCTTATGAGTGTTCAGCCCTAGAAAATCTAATGTGAATCTGAGAAAGGGACAAAGAACCAGAAGGGAGAGATTATTCAAAGGAGGAGCTGGACATGATGATATTTCTACGCCCGGGAATAATTTAGAACCTCGTGCTGAGGCAAACTCTGTGCTAAGAGGATGTGAAGGAGAATTTGAGTGGGGAATTGATTGCAAGCTACAGCTGTCGTGCCTCCCCAGATCCTTGTTTCATATCCAGAACCTTTAATTCTCAACTAATCTCCCTTTAAACTGCACCTTGAAAGTCCACTTGTGAGCAATGACTATTGGTCTAGTGCCGGTTTAAGATTAGCCTTAGCAACACCGTTTAAGGATCTGCAGTGCACTGCTGTTGTTCCAGGGCTGGAGTGGCAGTGTATCTATGGCAGAAAGTTAAAGTATCTGTACTGCAGTAATCCTCCAGCAGAAAGAGCTCAGGCCTGAGGCTGAAGCAGAGGTGACATGCAAGCCAGCCAACAGCGATCACTCAAGGGCAGTGCTGGTCTGGATGAGTCCAGCGGTCTAATGACGGCCTCTATGTTAGAACATCGGCTTTGCAAGGGTGCCTATGGGAATGTGGTCCACTGTGCATGTAACTACCTGGTCGTTTTGGGGTCGGGACACCAACTGTGCTTGACACCATGGTGAAACCCTCATTCTCCACCCGGAATGGCCTTCATGAATAGAATCCTCTGGCACTTTCCAAAAAAAAAAAAATGCCTTTGGTTGCTTGCTGGTCCATCTGCACCGAAGGCTTGACTGGGCAGTTCATTGTTTTCTGTCATTTGAACGCTTTTTACTTGTTCTTGACATTTTAATTAGACCAGTGTTGGAGTGCGGAGCCTGTCGCATAGCGATCAAAATTAAGTGTTTGTGTTCTCTCTGCCGGTGCAATACTTATCTCGGCAGGACAAATGTAGACCATTAAGTGCTACAAAGGATTACAAAATGAAAAATTACATTACATTTTTTTATTTAGTGGACGCTTTTGTCCGAAGTGATGTAAGAATGAGGAAGATTATGCATCATAAGCACACATCTGACAAGGAGCCTAATTTCAGTACTGAATGGCTGGTTAAAAAATTAGCGTTGGAGCAAGAATTTTAAAAAAACATTGTTAGAACCCAACATAGGGTAAGTTAATCCAATCAAAAATACCACAAGGATTTGATTCATGTAAGATGCAAATAAAATGGCAAAAGAGAGCATCCAGAGTTGTTAATAAACCATAATCATGAAATAGTGGATGAAGACTGAGGAGCGTGTTGGTGGTAGAATGAGCTGGTTGAGGTAGTTGAGGTTTTGAGTCCCTTCTTGAAAATTATCGGAACTCCGCTGCCCAGATGTCAAATAGTAGCTTGTTCCACCATACAGGAACCGCAAATGAATAACATCTAGAGTGATCATTACTTTCTTGTGGTGGAGGGATCACCAGGCGAAGCTGGCTGATTGTAGAGGGTGAGATAGAACATAGGGAGCCAATGAAGCGAGGTAGAGACGTATTACATGAGAGTGTTTTGGTTCCCTTGCCTGAGCTAACTCGGAGAAGATGGTAGGATGTTCCCTTGACCCCCTGACCAGGATAAGCAGTTAGAAGATGGATGGGTGAGAGGCATTGTAAATCTGAAATTTGAAGATTATGTAGGCAACATTGATGCCGTGTCTATAAGAATCTATGAGCACATTCATAACACATTATAATGCATTGATAAAGCATTATAAACATGTCTATAAATATTTATAAAAATGCATAACACATTATAGCCATGTTTATTATTTATTATAAATGCTTTATGAAGCTCTCATTTATAATGCACTATAGATATTTTCATCCTTATTTAGTATACCGACCATGACAGCTTTAAGTAATCTGTTACCATCATGAATTATAACTATGTGATTGGGCATATCTTTTTGGAAATTTGAAAAATGAGCGAAAACAGAGAGTTAATATTAGGAGTTTTGCTTACAACTACATTGGGTCTGAAATGCGGATTGGCATGAAGCCCACGTTCTAAAGAGGAGGACATCCTTCCACTATCGTGCATGCCGTTGGCTATCTACTTCTGCTCGCTCCCTGTGGAGCCTTCTAGAGGAATGCACCAGGCATTGGTTGGGGAGAACTCCGTTCCACCTACAGCACTGTAGGCACCCGTTTGTCATTGCCATGCACCAGTGAGAGGGATGGGAACCCAGCTGCCTGACAACAGGAGGCGAGATCATTTGTGTTTTCTGGGTATCCTCCTCCTCCAGACAGCTAATGCAGTGCGCAGGGATTGAGCCCCGGTCCCCAGTGTAGGATACGGTCTGCTAAGTGCAGCACCACCGGCAAGTGTGTAATCTTAGCACCTAATAAACACAAGCTAAAACAACAGCTATCGTTAACAATTAAGCCGTTTAAGCAGGGTAATTTATACAGGTGTTTCCTTCTGCTCAAAAGTGAAAGCTAAAGGTGACTTTAAAATGTTGTCCTGACAACCGCGGTAAGCGGGCCATTAAGCATTTTTGAGCCACGGCCCTAATTCAATTGTTGGAAAAATGTAAACGTAAGAGAGAATGATGGATTGTTTCTGATTAAAGCACAGCAGCAGCTTCCAAAGCCCTTGGACGTTTGTTGATTTATTTACAGTGCCCGGCTGAGCCAAGAGCACTTTTTTTTCTTCACCGACTCTCCTCTGAGAAGTGCTGAGAATGAGGAAGGTTCTCGAGGCATCATTCTCCTCCACGCGCCTGATCCTTTTGATCGGCCTTATTTCACACCGCCCTCCTTGAGCATAGCGGAATCGTCAGGAGAGCCAGAGGCGGGCGGCAGCATGGGGGGGGGGGGTGCGTGGTGATTCACCTCTTCCGGAAGCGCGTGTCGGTTGCTTGCGGTTGCTTGTCTGGGGGCGTTGGGAGGCCCCTCGTGCGCAGAGTAGGATGCCGATCTAGCAGCTGTGTTCCCAGCAAGCCGCCTGCCTACCTTCATGCAGTCACCCGGCCTCCCCCCCCCACCCTTCTTTTTTTCCCTTCCACGGGCAGCTGGGTGTTTGGTGGGCACCATTGCCTGCGTCGTCACTGCAGAGGACTCTCCCCACCATCTGTCGCCCCGCACCGAGGCGCTGTTAAATCGGGCCGCCATCCAGTGAGCCAGAAAGGGCCCGTGCGCCCTGAAGGCATGTCGACCGTTTCCAGGACACCCCCCCCCCCCACACCCTGGCACAGCCCCCCCTAGATGGAGGTCAGGCATGCAGAGACCTCTTGGCATCCAGGCGGCCTGGTTTTTAGTGGGCCATGGGCAGGGTGCTGCTGAAGCCCTCCTATACAAAAAAGTTACATTCGCAGCTCTCTCCAAAATTACTGCGAGAAGCCACAATTACAGCCCTGCTAAGGCTGAGTTTAAAAGGAGCATGGGCTGGCTGGGTGAGGCGTGGCCTAGTTTCAAAAAAGGTCAAATTAAAAACGGGAGTCTGGCTGACTCAGGGATCTGAGTGGTGCTGATCTGCCTTTAATCTTCCCCAAGTCTCCCAGAGGTGTAAGCGGATACCAGCGCACACTCACGCCGGGGCAAGCTGTTTACAAACAGCCCCCGGGCCTCGCAGTGGCACGAGGGGCATTTCCGGACCACACATTGACGTCATGCAGTGGTATTTCCATAGAGCCGTCGCCTAATTGCTTCAACATAATTCACATCCTTTTTCTCAAGAGGAGACAGCTCAGGGCTGGCCGCACACCTGATTTAACCGGCTGTCATGTGCTCTCCCTTAATTTGCATGAAAATGAACGCAGGGGCTTTTAGACAAGAGGGTATCGAATATGCAGAAACATATCTGAGCTGAATTTAACATGTCCTCCTATTACGAGGCAGATGTGGTCCAGCACATAGGCCGGAGGATCTATTTCTCTTTTGAAACTTAGCATATAGATATATGCTAAAAATTGTGTGCTTCTTCGTGAAAATTGTGAAATTTTACATTAAACCAGCATGAACTTTGATATTTGATATTTGCTGTCCCTCAAAGTCCTTAGTGCTATAAGCAGACATATTGATGAGCTGCCTTTCAATGCCTTGTAATCCTAATCACAGGAGTGTCCTATCACTGCAATAACTGGAATTCTGATGTTTGCATTTTAATGGGGTTCTGGAGGACAATATGAGACTTATTTGTTGGTAAGGGGGGAAAACATTTAATTATTTTTGTGATGAAAAACGAATATCTCAGCTTTAGCTTAAATGTCAATTTTTTTAAATTCCACTGCAGTTATTTATTTGAGTGTCATTATCTGTCGTGTCTTTCATAAATGCATTGTGTATCCGTAATGTAATCATGGATCATAAAGTCTCTCTTGTTCGCTCTTCCCCCTCCCTCTCTCACCGCAAAAATACCCAGCTGTGAGCTTGCACTGACCGTGGTGGCACTGGGGATTGGCTATTGGTTATAATTGAATTGTTGCTGTCTCTCTAAGCAGATTACGGTTACGCCCAACCGTACATGTCTGGACTGCAGGCAGGGCTGCCTGTCAGCCTGTTATGGGAGAGCTTTAGTCCATAATGCAAGGCAGAGATCTTGGCTGTGCACAAAGCGTGTGTTTTCTCATTTTGCTTGTTTGGCAGATAGCCAGGGTAGTTTGATATGGACCTGATCCTCCTTTTGTATTACTGAGCTATGCAAGGTTTGTGTTTGTTAGTTCTCTAACACAGCCGTAACAATGAGGACTCTACTTTGGTTAGGTCTCCCTTTCTAATCGTTCATAAATGGGGTCCTTGATTTCAATGAAGTAAATCTTTATTTGCCTTTTGTAAGACTACAGGTACATTGGAATGTGTTTTTTTTTTTTTGCATCCCATCTTGCTGTCCATTTTCATAAGATATATCGGGGTGAGTGCGCCGGGTGTTTTTTTTTTCCGGTGAGTTAAAGGCCTTGCTGAAGGGTCCAGTGCTGGGGCTACTGTACCAAACACGATCGGGCGACGCCCTACCCATCACAGGCACATAGGCCTGACCCACTGAGCCACACCCCGCCCCCCTGTTAACATGTGTAACACAGGTAAAAGGTTACTTAGTTGCTCAGTGTAAGTTTGTTGTCCAGTACAACATTCGGATCTCAGAGAGCCCATTTCTGGAGCGTGACGTTCTGACCGGAATATTTTGCATTAAGGCTCTGTAAACGGGGATTATTGGGTGCTGCACTTGGGCTGACAGTGTCCAATAGGGGGAGAGATCTTGGGGATGCTGCTGGGCGTCTGGATGTGAAGTGACTTTAATCAGGCTGGCTAATGGGTGGCAGCTGTGCTCTATGCTGGCAGCCCCTCAACAGCCCACTCCCAGCCCAGTAACCCAACTGGGTGGCCACTAGGGATTGGGTGTGGCACTGCAGAAGGGGCCCCATCTGGCTGTATCCCCCCCATTCGCCAGGCTGTCTCTCCAAGACCAGTCAGTCCACGGTGGTCCAACGTGGGACCAGTCAAAGTGAGAATCACACATGTGTAACACGCATCTTACGGGTTACTTTTTCTCTCCTCGTCACATAATACACAGCTGTGAGGCTTCAATCGCTGCTCATTCAAAAGGACAGCTGCCTGTCAGGCATGGCGTCTAGTTGAAGTACACCTCACGGTGCCATTTTTTTGTACTATTTTTCCCCAGACTGTTCTCCAAAAATAAATTACCAGTTAAATTAAATTTGCCTAATTGCACACTAAAACAAAGACATTTTTTATGGAACTACCCTGTATCTGATCTTGTTTTTTTCCCAAAAAAGTGAGGCATTTAACTGGCAAGCCACAGAGATTTGAGCGTCTGGCTCAAGCCGACTGATAGACGCTTCTTTGTTCTGTGTTCACGTGCCATATCCTCAGACTCCCTGTACCGGCTGTCATGAAAAAACCTTTTGAAAGTAGATTATATGTAATGTAAGTTGGTAATGAAGGTATTGATGAAAGAGAGTGAGGTTTTACTGGGAAGTCAGATCGCAGGCGATAACTGTGGAAACAGGACCCGCTCCAGTCGGCTCTTAACGGGCAGCCTGAGCCTGTTTGCGGTTCTTGAGTCTATTTCTGTTGCACCTGCTGCTGCGATCTTGCATTCTCTCTCTCCCTCCCTCTCCTTCTGTATACATCCATAAACATGGCAGCGATTGGTGAAGAAGCATCAGATAAGTCCCAGTAGGCACTCGATTCACAGATGCCACCGTACAGTACTATCTTCCGGAAGAACGTGATCTGGGAAATGTGGGATGTGTTTCGCTGCCATATTGTCCCGTCCCAAGGGAGGGGGGATGGATACTGGGCCTGTCTGTCACATGGCCCATCAGTGCTTATCAAACATGCTTCTGAAAGTACCACTGAAACTCAATTAAAGGTTGGGAAGGGGCTGTTTATGGGCTGCCTAGGAGTAGCTGTCCTGCTCGCTGTCTGTTTCTGAGAAGTCTGCTTCTGCTTAAAAAGTTTATATGTGTGTTAATTAGCACTGTGCTGATCCTTAAAAACGAATGCAGCCCTGTCTTGGAGACCACACACACACACACACGCACACACACACATACAAAAGACACACTCATGACTGAACACGCACAGACTGATATACTTACCAATAAATGTAAGCACACTTTTTGAAGGACTTACATTTGTCGTTTCTCATTAGTAATATATGACGGTGCGTGAATCAAACTAATAAATAGTTGAATTGATTTTTTTTTTTACTTAAAAGTCACCGAATAAAGCAGTTTATGGGAATATTTGCAAACTGTTTGTGTTAGGGACATGTACAGGGGCGGAGTCCCTGGGGCACTGGCCCCAGCTGAAAGGTAATTGCCCACCAGAGTGCTCCCTCGTCTGTCACTTACAGATTTAAAACATATCATTGGCTAACAATAAGGTTAGCTGCTCTGTATGAATTATAGTCACTCATGCCCCCCATCTTAAAAATAAAAATCCCAGAATCGCTCTTGTTCTGTCTGCTAAAATATTATGTCAGATTTCAGCCCCACACGTAAACGCACACACACTCACACACACACCTGAAAACGTCATCATATACACACACCCCCATGTGTGCATAAGCACTCGCATAACAGTTTGTGCCAAGTAAACAAATGGCACGTTTACAGACAGGAGGAGGTGGCTGGGTTACTTTGTTCTCCACATACCGCGTGCAGAAGGTGCCTGAACGTTAGTGGTGCACTTGACTGACCTTATTACCGTAGAATATAGCATGTTCACAATGGTACACATAGGCAGAGAAAGACCCAAAACTGAGCATCTGTACAAGCAGTTTGGCCTTGGTTATAAGTCAAGGCAATGACGACGGCGATGATGATGATGACGACGGGAAGAGCTCCTCGGTCATATTTCACAAACAAGACTGTTTTTTCTCCCACTTGGACCGGTTATTAAGCATTTCACTTGTGCTTCCAGACGGTGACAGCTGCTTTGAGAGACAGTAGACGGCGAATCGGGTCTCTTAATGGATTATGGTAATGTCCCGAGGCGAACGGTCAGGCCGAACAATGGCCGGCGCAGTTTCAGCGTCCACCCTGCCGCCACTTTTAGACTAATGTGATTTCTGGCTGGTAATTGGATAAATTGCATTGTAATACCGTCACCTCTGAACGCCGCGGCTCGGCAAAACCGCAGACGTTAATTTCGATGAGAGGCTGGATACAGGCTGGATTAGAGCCGTGACATGTAATGAAATATTTAGGCCCTGCTGTATTACTTAGATAAAGGGAAATGCTGTATTTATCGACTTTCTGTCAGAAAAAATACACCCTTAGTAGGAATTACAGAGATGGCCTGGTCCATTAAATGCAATAGGCTCGTAGATTAAAAAAACAATATGAACGGTCACTCTGTTATCGCTATAGCAGAATACTGCCCGACGCAGAATTGATGGTATACTGGTAAAGCCAAGGTAGAGCATCAAAGTGTAAGTAGGCCATATGAAGAGCAGGTTTTTGTCGTATTCCTGGAGCTACAGGGTTCATGCTGTTGTGCATCAGGCCTGAAATGTTCTGATGATTGTTGAGTGTGCAGAAATTACATAACTAGGTCATTGGGCTCATCAGGCAACCGCATAAGTGAGTTAGGATCTCGCTGTCATGGGCCGGTTAACACCATGGTGGGAGCCTATGGCGGCCATTAACGGCGGCGGATGCCCTTTCACCAAATGGCCCTTGGCACATGTGTTTTGGAACAGAATGTTTTGAATGGTGTGGCCAGTTTTTTTTTTTTTTTTATGTAGCAGGACAGATCTCTGAGTTACCATGGTAACAAAAAAATTAGCTCACAACTGAAGTTTTGAAGTTGTGACTTTTGAGAGGTTTTTTTCTGCTGGTGGTGTTAAGTTTTTTTTTATACAGAGATACTGGGGAAGTTTTTCTTTATTGCAGAATGAGCCCAGTCACTCACTGGTATGATGTGTAGCCACATTGTAACCCTGAGTTTCCGGATGAAATACATGTCTTCCAAATCTCCCTGTGTGGCTGATAGAATGATGGCACTGTATATTTTTCTTATTTCTTTTTTTTTCATTGTAACCCTTTCATGTCAAAAGATGAAGAGTAGACTTTGGGGAAACCGCAAGTGATGTCGAACAGTATTTGTTCTGTAACACGACCAGTGGGGATGTCAAAATGATCAAAATGATAGCTTGTGTTACAGAAATAATAGTATGAATTGTTTTCCAAAAAAAAAAAATCAAATTAAAGGAATGAAAAAATCTACAGGAATCAGATGTCATTTTACCAGACTAAGGCAAACTATGTTCTGTCTTTAAAGTAATTTTTTAATTTACTCTGGGGAAAAAATAATCATTTTCTGTAAAAGTTTATGCGAAGCATCTCATTAATGTAGGCGCTTGATTGTTTATATTCACAGCAAAATGCTGATGTCCTTGTTGTTTCGGGGCACTGTGTGGCTCAGTGGGCTAAGCTTGTGTGCTTGTAATCAGAAGGTCACTGGTTCAAACCCCACCTCAGCATGTCTGTGGGTCCTTGAGTATGGTCCTTAATCCTAAGGTCCTTAGCCACTCCACCAGGTGGCTACCTTTAACAGACAGCTTACTCTACAAAGAGGACGTTGAGGGAGGCATAAAAAGACAATTTCCCCACAGGGATCAATAAAAGTATCAATTATTATTGTTACTTAATCAGCTCTCAGGCTGATAAGTATGCAGTTAAGCATGTCCAAATGTCCAACCAGTAATGTACACCTGCATTTCTCAACTCTGTCCATGGAGATCCCCAGATGGTTCACATTTTTGCTCCCTCTCAGTTCCCCACCAGAGAGTCCACGTGGACTTTAAGAGGGTCCCAGAGGATCAGTTTAAGAAACACTGCCTTAAACCATCTTCAGTGATGTTAAACTCATCAAACTGCCCTGCTGATCTTTCTCATGGGAATTTTACTTAGACGAAAATGTTTTGAGTATGGGTCCAAGCAAGCAGAGGAGGTGGGACTAACTAATTAGTTGTCTTGGTCTTGCCTTCTTTTGTGGCTTGGACCCACCTCCTCTACAGTCTGATTGGATAGTTCTCTGAACCAATCATTTTTTGTTCTACCCACAAAATAATTTTGTGGAAAAAAACTCCTCTTGAATATTGTGCTTACTTCAGTTGTGTTTAGTTCATCTGGAGAAACCCATATTGCTGGGGTCCAGATCCATTCTTTTAAAATTTTAAAATCTTCAGGATAGAGATGGCATTCATTTTGATTTTGAAAAGTCCTCCCTGATTGATTATAAGTTGTTTTGTCTGCCTGAGGAATGAGCCAGGGCAAAGTGTTCACCACACACAGGAAATCATTCTTGCCGTAATTTCTGTTTCTTCGCCGACTTGTCCGTTTCTAATGGGACCAATTAATCTCTTTGATCCATGAAAGGCAGCCTACAAAGCGCTGTCAGCACTCCCTAAACCTCCTCATTCAAGGGGAACATCCTCACAGGCATAACGGCCCTTGTCGGCTGCCCGAAAATACCATTAATTTGTGAAAGTGGAGGCCTTATTTATTTCCGCAGCGGTGGCTGACATATGAGTCTGCTCCGTGGGCAGCAGGCTTGGGCTCCCCGGCAGCAGGGCCTGGCTAAGCCGGGGAGCCGCGCCGCATGGATGGGCGCGAGCCAAAGCCTCCCCATTAACCGTTAAACGCCGTTTCATCAACGCAAGTCATGCATGGGCTTGTGTATGTGGGGATTGGGAGCGGGGCCATGCAGTGATGAGGGAGGCCCCCCCACTTGACCCAGCGAATGCCTTAGACTCCTGTCACTCTCATTTTTGAAGCCCACACCTGCCCCCCCCCCCCCCTTCTAACCAAC
>JAABNX020000044.1:19488031-19507134 GCA_015163995.2 Mormyrus lacerda | reverse complement strand
CATACGGGTTAGCACTGCTCTACTAATGGATTTCCTCCTCTACTCTATTTAAAGAAATATGAAGAATTATATGTTTTTCTTATTCTTTTTCTATCTTGGCATGACAGACAAAGAAAAGAGATTCAAGGCTTCGAGGCTCTACAGATCAGGCCCGAAAGCACTCGTTAAATATACTGTGAATAATTCGAGCAGTGCTGTCCTGTCGTCATTCTATTTCACGTCGGGGAGTAAACAAAACAGGGATAATGCTGTTTTTTACGCTTAATTGATGTGGCTGGGTCGTTGTAACGTTTGTGTGTAGCCCCCAGTTTAGTAATGAGGATGACATGAAATGGGGAGAGGCTGTTTATCAGATTCTGGTAGGTGCAGTTTTACTGGTCATCTTGATATGAATCCTCTCTGATTTACTGATTAACTTAAGGCTGATTCTTAGATAAACCTCCAAGTAAAGTTTAAATAGAACATTTCTTAATCCCATACCTAATCTATAGTATGAAAAGCATGCCCGTTTAAGAAAAATACAGAATCTGGCCGGGATATAGCAGCAGTAATTAGATAAAATGTCTGGCACCCTCTTGATGGTCTCTGACCAAGCTCTTACTCAGAGTTGTTGGCCAGAAGGTCATACTTAACCTCTTTATCATAGAAAGTAATGGACTCCTGGGCGGGGGAAGTTATTAAAGAGATCTGCCCTGGCTGATACTGGCCACCTCATATGCACCTGGATGTGTATGACTCTGAAATAAATTCAATTTAACCGGCCTCAGGTATCCTAATGCTCCAATGTGCATTCTTATGAAGGCTTGGGTTACCCAGTTATCAAGCACTTCCAGGCATGTCGTCTGTGAACATTTTAAGGGATTGATGAAATGCGATTTGTAACGTCGTCGTCGGGTTGCGATGATGGCTTAGCCACACTCCTGTGGGAGTTCTGGATTTCTAATATCACGTCCTCTTCCAGAAACACATAATGTCTTCTTATCACAGAACATCCAGAATTTAGAATGTAGTTTTTGTCGAACAAAGAACACATTGTAATACTGCCACGTGCACTGGTAAGACCGTGTTGTTTAATGCATTGTCATGTTGAATTCATGTTTGTGTCAAAGTTGATAGAATGTTTTGTTTTATTCTGGTGTAAAGTTTAACTTTCAATTTCCATTGGATTTCTCTGTCTCCAATTAAAAGGTTTTCATAAAAATGTTCAAACTAATCAAGTGAGTCTGCTCCCTCCTGCTTAAAACAAAGGTCAGGAAAAAGCTTTAATGCTGTTTAATTGATTTTCCCTCTTCAGTGGTTACATTTATTTTTTTTGGAAAAAAGAAGCCTTTCTTAGCTCAAAATCATTAAACATGGAAGGAAGGCAAGACACGCAATCAGGACGCCGACCGTGTAACGCGTGTAAATGCGAGCGTGTAATCATGGTTTGAATTTGCACTCTGGCCGTTGCGCCAATGTGAGGCGCATTTCTGCAGTAACCTCCTCCGGCTTGACACATGGCTGCTCTTGGACTTTTGCTTCCATTTTCTTTCTCCTGTATATTTATTGTCTGCTCGTCTGCCAGCAGCAGACCTTTTTGTTCTATGCGTTGCCGCCTCTGCCGTACGCGGGAGTCACGCGGAGAAGTGTCCGGTCGCTTTTTCATTTCTCTTACCCCACTTAATTGGGAAAGTGAAACATTAAGAATAGAGCTGCTGTTTTACACTTTCTGCAGTACACTTCCTTCCAGCTCCTTTTAAAAATGATTTTTGCTAAGAGCTGTAATGTGGTGACCAATGAGTTATGGCAACAGTGCCATCATTTTCCAAAGTGAATCCAGCCTTAAAAAATACATATGGGCTATTTTTTTAGGTGTTAGTGATACTCATCAGTGATGCTGTTGATTACCGTAAAGTTCACATCTTGATACATTTTTATAAAATTTGAAAATTGTGTGATTAATTGGTGATTGAGGAATTGTAACTTTTGTGGGCTTCTCAACTATAAGTATATAGTAATGAGTTGACCATTTTTAAACACCTGAGGGGGATGCAGTGTGACAGAGGGATGCTAAGTCTGAAAGGTTAGTGATAAGGTGTTGCTCTTGTGGATTTGCCTCGGCCAAGGTGTGGCGGCGTGCAGTTTTTGTATTCCATTCAGCAGCCTTCTCGTATACTAGCATTTTCTCTGCCTAATCCGTGCTTTTTCGTTGGTCGTCTTATGATACAGATTGTCACGTCCCTGCCTGGGAGTGTTTAAGCTTGTCTCATTTGTCATTGTTAAAAAAACATTATATATGTATTGACCTCAACACAGAATGATAGTTTAATTCTGCAAGCCTTGTTTTGCAGTAGCTTTTTTCCATTAGTAATACGGAAGATTAACCCTTAATCCATTTTTGCTGAAATTGTTGATAACTTCATATGGGGAATATTTTTTCAGTAGAACTGATAGATTTTTTTTTGCAGTGGTATTTAATAGCAGATTCCTCACAGTGGACTATTGATCCATCCATACCATGCATATATCTGGAGTTCCAGAGTTGCAATCGCACCGGACCTCTTTTTACTGCCCTCCTAATATCGGACTTTGCTGATGAATGACAACATTCAAAAGAGGCGATGGTATGAAAGTCGATGGAGCATTACGCAGTGCACTGGCAGTGCTTATGGTCATGCCAACACCAGTCACGCTAAAGCACCAGTGCTTTTGCTAAATTAGCTGGGGAAGGGGGTCTGTGTATAAAGTCCACCTGCTGGTCCATAACCTATTATACTCCAGCAAAAATAGTATCCCATCCATTTTCCATTTCATTTATCTGATGCCTCAGAAACAGTGCGCAAGGCAGGGATGCCACTTTATTCCAGGGCTCACATTTACCAAGCATTAAATAATAAGGGCAATTTAGAGAGACCAGTAGATCTGAGTGCACGTTTTTGGACTGCAGGAGGACACTGATATATCCAAGCAAGCACCGGGATCATCTACATGCGCACGCGCACAAACAGATACACCCACACACACAGAGCAGGAATCCTGCCCACAAGCTTTGAGGTGTGATGCAGAAGTGAGCTATCATGAGTGAGCTACCTGTGAACTACCATGCCGCCCCCACAGGAATTGAGGGAAAAAAAATCCCCCCTTCCTTCCAATCTCCTACACTTCTTGTGCCGTATGTTGAGATTTTGTCCATTACTTATGTCTCTTTTTCCACAGTGAGAAGCATAGGCTTCCCTGTACTACGCTTTGATGGAACCAAGTCTTGGCTTTAGTACAGTTGGGTCAAACAGTTCACTTGGTCCAGACTTCCCCATCCCCCCCTCGTTGCGCCTGGTCATAAAATATGCCTATTTGATCTTTAATAGGAGGAATATTATTTAACGGGAATTTTTCTGCTTCCTGCACTCCAGCCTTTGCAGCTGTGCACACTTTCTGGGTTGCGGCACGGTCGGCGAGACGCGGCCGTGGTTTTGCCGTGGAACATGTGACGAGATGGGACAGCCTGCGGTGGCGGCGATGCGAAGCCTTTGCCAGACGACACGGTCGTGAAATGCACGTCCGTCTCTGTGGCTCACAGTTCTCATGATTGTTTCTCCAGCGCCGTATGACGACTGGCTGGTGGATCCCCTGGTCCAATCCATCTCTCATCCACTCACATTTAGGACACAACTGGCCTCATAAAGTCTAGAGACTGGCAACAAGACCTCAGGGAGAAATGCTTCTTAGAGGCAACTGCTTGATAGCAAGTGTTGCTAAACTCTGTCTAGACACAATCAAACTTCTTGTTAACTACCCTGGTATGTGCAGATCATCCTGCATATATTTGCATCTCGGATTTAGGACTTAAGTAGCTGTGTAACTCATATATGTATTGGAGTTTACAGAGTGCCATGACTTCTTGTTTGTTGTAGACATAGTATGCACAGTTTATGTATACTTGGGTACCTGGAAAAAAGTCTTCTTATTATTGTTTTATGGATTATATAATGGAAGCTTACTGACTTTATACTGATAGAATATATCATAGAATCTGTCTTTTACCAACAGCCTTGGTGGTGTCACTGCAAATCCTTGTGAAACGCACTCGGTAGCCATGAGGTCGCTGGAGTCGAGCATGACTTATGTTGGAGTGGAGGACTGGGGGAGGTTCGATGTCATGGTATCCTCCCATGGGGGAATGAAAAAGTTTGACTTCTTTAAGCCTTTATGAAACGAAAATAAATAAAGTACCTCGCAATTTTACTTGGGACTCCCAGAAGCGTTAGCCTAGTCATATTCGACTCGCCATCTCTTTAGTTTGCGGCTTGAATGTGGCAAACTGAAAGAATGCGTGTGGAAGCGGCTGGATCTTTTCTCCCCCGTGTCCTGGCCATCTGAACCTCCGAGGGCTAGGGAGAGTAGTTACTGGGAGCCCACGGGACTCTTTCTCCAAGCAGCCTTTTGGCCCTAAATCCCAGTCACAGCGTTAAATTATGGTGCTCCCTGTGTCAAGCGGCAGGCGCTATTTCCGTCACTTTGAGAAGTTTCTGAGAGGGAAAGAAATAAGTTCAACAGATGAGATTGCGTGAGGAAAGATGCTTTCCAAGCCAAACAGTAGAAAATAATCTGAAAATACCCATGCAGCATTTCACACTTCATTGTTTGGCTAAGCTAAAAGCGGCAGAGATACTTTGTATCCCCACCGAGTCCTGGAAACAGGCTAACGGGGACAAACAGTTAGGGTCAGATTTTGGTGACTGTTCCTGCTACGCTCCGTGTTGCTGTTTGTATCCCCGGTTGACTGTACAGGTGGGTGGTGTTCAAAAAGCAAATTTGCGAAAAAACCCTCTATTAAACATAATAAGCTTAATAAGCTTAATAAATAATAAACACATACAAGGCAAAAAGCATTGCATTATTTTTCATCGTCTTGCATGAAATTTTTAACTTAACCAAACTCAGGTTAAGAAGAACATGAGGATAATGCTTGTCTTTTTTGTTAAATAACCCAAAAAAATTAGTTAACTTAAGAAGTTTAATTAAATTAATGAAACATTCAGTTTTAATATTTGCTATATTTGCCACTGTGTCATTTTTTTGGTGACTCGCTGTCTGCCATATCACTTATAGACATCGTGTCTGGTGTGCAAAAAGACATTGAAGTGGCGCAGATGAATTCTAAAGACTAAATTGCTTTCAGATTGTGTGGGCACAGAAGTATGATTTTCTGAGACGATACAGATTGTATTGTGTCGATGTTCACCATTGTGTACAAACACTTAGCGAAGGACCATTTTCCATAGCAGCGCTTAGCCCTTCATACCAATGTGATACGACGACCCCTAAAAGTAAGGATGGGAATGGCTTTTGAAAGAGACACCCTCTGTTCGGATGTGTCATGCCATATCCGATAAAGATCTGGGGCGCCTGGTGGAAAATGTAGCAGCAAAATCAATAGCGTACTCCAGTGCTAAAGACTTAATGTGCATGTGGTTCAAGGTCCTGTAGCGTAATTAAGGTCCTCGGAGCATCTTGTGCAACTGGCCAACGCGGATTTAAAGCTTTGTGTAATTAAGGACTGGGATCGGCGTGCCTTGCATTCCTACACAGGGGCAGTGAAGGAGAGCGGCAGGGATTTCTCTTCAAAGCCAAGTCCTCTGTGAAAAGCTTATCAAAACCCTAACTCTGACTTGCCCCCAATTTGTATCCAGCCACATCCTTGCATCCAGATCTGTGAGGAGACATGTTTTCTTAGCTTGCTTTCGTACCCGCCACAGGCACAGTGTGCTGCTTTGTAGTTAGTCGATTTCCAGGTAGCATCTCACGACATGGATGTTCGAATGTGGAATCACCTGGACCTGATAGATAAATAAGGCTTTGTATGGAATAGTTGACAGCTCCTCTTTTGAAGCTCACAGCCAGAGACAGAGCTCGGTGATCAGTCACGGCGTTAATCATCCGAACGGTAAAGGGCCGGCAACGTGATTTATCTCACCGTCAAAGCACCAAACCCATACATGCACCCTTCCTCCCTCCCTCCAATTCTTAGCGGTCAGAGAAAGCGGGGCTGTGAATAAATGATGTCATGGTCCGCGGGAGCTGGCAGTGGCTCCGTTTAGGAAATTGTAATGGAAATGTCATGAGTAATTTGATATGCCATGACCTTTTATCGGGAAAGGTGTGTTTTAGCACCATCCACCTTCTAGCACTAAGTGTAGGGGCTGCAGTGACCTCCCAGGAGGCAGATAGATTAATTCCGGACCCGGAGGAGGAGAGAAAAACACTGGGGCTTTCCTGATGTTTATCGCAGAAGCCGACGCACGTTGCCCCTCGAGAATCGCTATCAGCGCGCATGGCCTGCCGGTGCCCACGATTGGATTATGCGGCATTTTATAAAATGGAATGTCGGCCCACAGCCGGAGGTTAGACGGTAGTGGCCCACGGCGCAGCGTGAGCGGCATGTGCATGGGCGCGAATCCATCAGTAGTGCCAGAAGAGGAGTGTGGGTCTTAGACTCCGCCTACCGCACCATCTTACAGGCCAGGCTCACAGCTGTGGACATGCTACTTGCACACGCATGCATGTGCATGCATGTTTATTTAGAAGATGGAAGGTATCGATGTACCAAAACAAGTCTACGCATTTATTTATGACCCATTCCTTCTGGTGAATTCTTTCAAATTCAGTCGGATCTGGCTTTTACATTTGGGCTTCTTTATTTCAATGTAATGTGGACGCATTGCAAAGCGTAATAGTACAGCAAAGTAATGTTCTGATTTTAATCACGCTTAATAATCCATGGAATACTTATGTAAATTTTACCTGAGGCGATGAGGTCGCAGGAGAAAAAAGATCCTTTCCCGATTAAATATTTTGGAAAAAAGAATTTAAGTTAGCAGTAGTCACTCTTGATAGTTATTTAACCTTGGTTGTTAATGGGGTGAGCAGAGTAATTACCCCAACAATCAGACCCTTCATGAAGTACGAATGTTCATTCTCTGCAGAATATGCGGTTCTGATGCATAGTGTCAGTCTTAGTATCAACTGGGCAGCCAGAAAACTTGTGAAATGTGATACTAAACACATGTGGACCAAATGAAAAGTGTCCAGTTTTACTCCTCAGAGCTTATTCTTAATGTTTTACTATGGTTGGTTTTTTAAATGCTGTTTGTTTACGTGACAGTCATGGGGCTGCACTACAGACAGATAAAACTGAGTCTACCATAGTACTGAGCTGTTTGTCACATATTTTTGGATCTTTACGTAAAACTTTACGTACAGGGTGTTCTCAAAACTGTACAGGAGTTTTCGAATGGCATTGGCGTCCATTGAACGTACGATTAAATGGCCTCTACAGATGAGTTTGGGAAGAATGTTTATACCGGAGTCTTTGAATAACTTGACTTCCCAGTCACTCTGGTGAAGTGTCTGTGTTTGGCTGGTGCTTCCTTAGCCTTGCGGTTTCCCCCCTGCTGAACTCTGCCGTTGTTTTTGAGAATCGACAGGGTTTATATTCAGAAGGAGAAATGAGAGGGTTCTTTTGTTTTCAGAGAGTTTGGATTATTGTCAGAAAACGCGGTTCTTGTGGGGGGTAAGGGGGCAGGCAGGGAAAAAAAAAAGACGTATCATGATTAAATGCAGGCCAGATTTCCCAGCTTCACTATGATCCATGGCTCATTTACACAGAGATTTTGGGTTTTGGAAAATGTTTATCGCAATCTTCCAGTCCTTGCCAAAAGATGTTGAACTTTTATGGAATACCTCAAACTAAGACTGCTAATCCCCTGGCTCAATATTCATCTTTATTACTTTCATAGAAATCTGGGAGCCGTTTGCTCATATGACCAAAAGTAGCATTACATCATGTGACGTATATTACCATGTTTATGCCGTATGGGTCTAGGTTGTTAATCAATATGGACGTGGGGGTGGGATAGCTGTCAAATCGAACATTAAACATGCTGTCGTTAAGAAACACGGTTGGGAAGACAAATCGAGTAAGCCATTCCTTCCTTGTTGTTTGTAAATCCACCCGAGTCGTAGCTGTTGAAAATGCTAACTCAGAATGTTTCTCGTAAAGAGGTTATGCAGTGTAGGAGAGAGCCCTGTAGGTAGGGAACAGGTGAGTTCATTCAGACATCAGGTCCCGTTAAAATGCATGCCCTCAAAATCTCCCCAGAAGAACTAACCCAAGCCATTTTTTTTGTTGTTACTAAACCAGACTTTAATTTTATATAATTTTTACATCTCTATGATGAGGATCATTGAGATGACGGTATATTGCACTTAGAACTTCATCTGTGTACTTTGAGGTGCTCTAAGCTAGATTATGTGCGTTCATTAAGTGGTAATAATTTGCCATTCATGGTACTAGGAGGAAGTTTATTCGACATATACGTTTTATGTATTTGGTCAGGTCCACCATCAAAATCAGTTCGCTCTTTGAAGAAATGTTGGAATGCTTCATTTGCAGTTCTTTTTTCCCCCTCTTCTTTTTTTAACCGTGTCTTATTGTAGAGAGATGGTTAACGGCAGCCTTTTGAAATGGGGTGGTTGTAGACCGAGGCCGCTTGACGGTCGGGCCTCTTGATTTATTGCAAACCTTTTGGTTACCTCATTAGAACAGAAACCAAGAGAAAGATCCTCTGTATTAGCACAGTAAGAAGCCAAATCCTCCCGCCTGTGTCACCTTCCTGAGAGGGGTTCCGAAGTCATATTGCTTTGGTCTGGGTCATTCCTCTCTGTCTGCTGGATGAGAGATTGTTCCAGGGAAAATTATGTCTGCACTCCTAAAGTTAATCTCTTTTCCTGTGCTCACATACAGGCCTTTTGTTCTAAGAGAAAAAACTTTTTATGTAGATGTATAGCTGTATATAAGGAACAATTACTGCATGCTTGTGTTAAGGTCAGGTTTGATTTTCATGACCAAATTTTTATGCAAACCGTTATTCCACCATACAATTTAATTACAAAATAAAACTTTTTTTTTTTTTTTTTTGCTGAAGTGTTTTGAAAGCTGATTTTTTCTTTGACACAAATGTTAATTGGGAAATGAACTATCAATTTTATTAAATGAACAAATATAGTCCAATTAAAGAAGAAAACAAGACTGTAAAATAAAAAAGAATATCAGTATTGCAAGAGATGCAACAAGAGTGTCCTAGCCAAATTTAACTGACGTTGGCCAGGGAACCTACTCCTCTATATACCAACAGCTGCCTCGTGCTAGCAAGCACACTTTTTTGCAAAATAAAATAAATACTCTGGTGAGCTACCAAATTGTGATGGTATATTTAGCAGACCAGCGGTTGGTGACCACATGGCTTGGTAATATTCTTTAGGACCCACTATCGCCACCAGAACTACTCCAAGGGTAGATGAGTTGTGTGTTGAGAGACACCGTTCTGTACGCCGCTGTTACAGAGAAGTTGTTGGTTTCGCACTTGTGGCCTTTTTGTTAGTTTGAATGAGTCTGGCCATTCTCCTCTGACTTCTCATTACCAACGTGTTTCCATAACACTGTATAATGTTACTCCCCGGAAGATGGCTGTTTCCGAGATGCTGTAAGCACTACATCTGGCTTCTACGATCACACCAAGTTAAATCGCACATCTTAGCTGTGTTTCATTGCAGCCACATGATTTACTATTTGGAGAGGGAAGTGGCTTGCCTGAATATGCAGGTGTACCTGATAAACTGGACACTGAGAGCCTAATATATCGAAATTGTCCTGGTGTTCTGGATTGAAAAGTCTTAATATGTCACACTTCATATATTTGACACTGCCAGTAACGAAGAGCTGAAACTGTTTAAATAACGTAGATAAAGCAAGCATTACTGGTATGAAAATATAACCATTTAATATATTTTCAATATCTTTGCTTGGCTGTACTGAATTGCTACATTGCTACAAAGTAGTTCGCCCATCCATATGTCTGCCCATTAATTCATTCTTCCATTCATCAGTCCATTTTGTGTTCTGCTTGGCGTATTTTGGTGTCAGGAAGTTCAGTGCTTCCACTTTTCGAATCACTTATCGAATTAGTGGTTCAGCTGCACTGTGCCAGCGCCTTTCATACTGCAGGCCGCCTCCTCCGGGTGACCCACTGGGATTTAAAAATGCAGCTACACTTTTGATTTTTTTTTTTTCAATGCACATTAAACAGGGGTTGTCGGGTCGAATTCTGATGAATGAGGCAGGGGGAAGGTGATGCGTATCTGTGTTCCACAAAGATCACAAGTAATTAAATATATTGAGGACCACTGAAAAGGTTCTTAGTTACAGTGCAGCTTAAATAATAATACGGTTTAAATTTATTAATGATATGAAAGGTTAACCCCTTTTATTAAAAGATTTGGATGTGTTGTTGTGAACATTAAAATGCATAAACTGGGATTTGAATCCTTACCCCGCTGACGAACTTCCAAGTCGGCCCAAGTTAGACAGTAAAATCATGTAGTGAAAATCAGTCTGCCAAGTGACTTAAGGAAGGCTGTGTTGCGTAGGGATGAAAGCACAAGGGCCATTCTTTGATTCTTTGAAGTCACCCTGTCTTCACATGGTAAAACTGCATAAATGAATCCATGTGTTTCAGCGGTTACCATTCCCAAATGGCTAATTTTCAGACAATTTGGGGAAAAATCATCAAACTTACAGTGCTGCTTGAATGCTTTGTTTTTAAGTGCGAGCATATTCATGTGTGTCTGACTCTGGGCATCATTATTCCTATAAACTGTCTGCAGTCCAGCGAAGTTAAAAGTTCAACAGACTTCTAAAAAAGATGTGCCTCCATTAACCTTTTTGATTAGCTTATAATGAATATGCCTTGTTTCCTCGCTACATCTGTAAATACAACATACAATAGTTCTGTTTTTCTTCTGTGCATTTGAAGGTGAATTATATATCCCTAAACTGTACAGATTCATTTCTGTCTCATCTATTTCATATTTTTGGCTCTAGCAACAAAGAACTCTTATTCTGAGCAGGGGTAACGGTAGTGTCAGAGTAGTTAACAGCATTATGGGTACAAAGACAATGGAAATTGGTGGCTATCCATTGGTAGACATTGAAAATAAATTAAATATGCAGGCAAACCCTCTCCTTTGGCCCTGTTAATTTCACACATGATCACTTAGTGTTGCAACACGACCCTCAATCTTAGGAATTTAATCTCAGGTATGAGGACCTCATGTAATTTTACAAAAAACCAGCAGTACATTGTGTCAAGGTTCCCTCCTGTCAAGTGCAGTTCGAGTTTGTACAGTAAATTGCAGCAAAAAGGTGCAATTAACATCACAATGGCCTATCAAAATCTGTACAATAAGAGTACCAAGGACAAGGAAGCCAGTGTATAGACACTGTAACTGTTTTGTTGTACTCGTAGTCAATAATAAAAGCAACTGACGATGCATTTTCTTTTTTCCCCCTACTCTCAACACTCCTGCTGGCTTTTACTGTTGACTGAACACTTTTGCCTCAAAACCTTTCAAAGGTAAGACGCCTTGTTATATTACAGTTAAACAACAAAGATCATTGATTTTTCTGAAATACCTGTTTAACAAGCATTTTCAGATTGTGTAAAGTTGGGCCATTGTTGTCATAATCATATTATTATTATTAACTCTGCAAGTGAGTATGAGTGTGACTGTACAGGCATGCAGGTGCGCTCAAGTATGTTTTCACATCGCTAGCAAAGGTACTCACTTCCAGAAAAGACTGTGAAGTTTCTCCATGCAGATTTTGTCGATAGGTTCTCTAAAGGTCAGGTCTCCTGTGCCTCCCATTGTTAAGATCACTGCAGGCTGCTCATGGTCATTGGACAGTTCGCCCAATGTGAAGTTCTTACTGTCATGGATAGATATGTCATGGTGGGGGATTAAATTGAGATGCTCAGTAGGCACATATCCAGCTCAGCGATTGCTCAGGCCTTGCGGCTCTGTCATCTCTGTCTGGTTCCGGGCACACATCTTCAGTGCACGGCGGTGACTGCACAGATTCCCTTCCAGCGAAGGTTCCAGTAGACCAAGCGCATTGATGTGCTTCCTCACACATGTACTGACTCCTTCAGCATTTCTGATTGCATTTGCCCAAGGTACCTCACATATCTCAGGAGGGATTATCCACCGGGATCTGACAAGAGGAGAAATTAAATCGCAAAAAACCCTGCAAGAGTCTGCAAAACCTTGAGACTTTCTAGAGAGCGGCGAACACTACGGCAGGCCGGCTCTCTGCTGGCTTTCACTGTAATCAACGCCTGCTTCGTAACGTGCAGTTCAATTTTCCACTTCTGTTTCTGTTCCCCAATAAAAGACGTCTCAGAGTTAATAGTTTTCGGCTGGATAATATTATTACATTATATTTATCTTAGTTCAGGATTTATCAAGGTATTATTAATCTTTTCCAATTTCAGTCCTCCTTTTAATAGCTATTTCTTTTCTTAACAGACAGGAAAAAAAGAAAACCAGTATTTTCACTATTATGCCACGTGAGCTTAAATTTGAATGGAACATACTTTCACCAAAGCTTTCACTCTGTGCCATTTTCTGCAGTTTCCACGAGTGTCCACTTCTAAATTTACATCAAATAGCAAATGATAGAGTAACATGCCAGTACATGTAATCCGGATGCCCACCTTGCGGTTCTAATGAAGTTATCTGCACTCATACTGGAGTGATTCACACAGCACAGATCAATATGTGCTTTAGAACTCAAAAGGGGTCTATTGTGTTTCTTAGAAGATCTTCTTTGAGATGCTCCTCAAGGAGCTTAATTTGTACTATGTCAGTAGCCGCACACCAGCTATGGGCCCCATCCACTGTGGCCTTATCCTTGCTCCTGCTGGCTGCTGCAGACACCATGAGACTGTGGATAGGCTACAAACCCAACCGATAGTGCCTGTCCATTCTCTCACCTCTTGCCGTGAGATTTTCTCTGGAGTATTTCTGAGGATGTTTATACAGTCTGGGATTTCAGGACCGGGAGATCATGCTGCCGGTGAAAACCTCCTGGTTTTTTCATTAGTTTTGTATGATGGAGGTGAGGAAGAGGGTGAAAAGGTCTTGAAATACTTTAACTCTAGGGAACGGCGAATTGAGGTATCAGAAAGCAATGAGTCAAGCCTGGATCAGCGAGTTGGTAGTCAAGTCAAGGCCAAAGTGCCTGTTGGGAGCTTTATGGAGTAATATGATATATACATGTGTATGCCTATATTTTTATTTGTATATCAGTATATACTCTGAGGCAAGATGATATGCAAAAGGGTGAGATGCACAACCTAACCTAGGAAGCGCATAGGCGATAGTTCACAGCTGGTGACCTTCAGCATGTCCTTGGGCAAATGTGGTCCCGCCCGTGAAATTTAATACCGAGACATTCTGGCCCAACACGCTCCCGCCCCCCTCCCCCGAGGAGTCATAAGCAGAGGCGAGCTGCCGGGTGCAAACATCTGGGCCTCTGGGAGCCTTTGTCTCCGAGACGTCGTGTGTCTGCAGCGCGGCTGCGGGTGTCCCGCTAGGCAGCTGGAGGCCCCCCCCGTGCAGATGCTGGCTCCCCCTCACGTTTCTTTTTTTCAGACCTCCTACAGCAGCATGTTGAGTAAGTGTGTGGACTGTGGCTTCAGCTTCTGATGCAGCGGAGGACAGTCAGCCCCCCCCAAAACTGTGGAGATGAATAATAATAAATTAAACAATGGGCTGCCCCTCCCACACACACACCCAACTCTTCCACATTCCAGCAATCAGGCTCCCGCAGAGGCAGTTCAATATTTAAATTGTCTTCAATTACAGTTAAGTTGCAGGCCTAGAGGATGACTTTGGCTGCCTGAATACTGATGTGATTCGAACCCAAGCCAACATTGTGTGTTGGCAGAGCTTGAAACTCTTGTCCTCCCTTCTAGAAACGGGAAACAGTCAGTGGAAGGCATCACCCCCCTTCCAAGAAACAAGTACTGAACCCCTCTCAGAAACACACACAGGAAATCAGCCCCCCCCCTGAAAGGCATCTCCTCCCTCCCAGGAACAAGCACTTGGAGGCATCCCTCCTCCCAATGCCTTGACACAGTTACTGGAAAGGCATTCCACCCCCCCAACCTCCCTGCAGAAACACTGGCATGGTGGGGGCATCTATTTTGTTTTTATAACAGAAACATGTAGAAGTGTGACATTTAAGAAGCAACACGATCAAGGCAGTTATTTTCCACTCGCGTCACTCTGACATTTGAATTCCCCTTAAGGAAGATGCTGACCTGTGATATTATTAGCAGAAATGGTCGAGCCTGACCAATTCTGGTTGAGAATTGTGAACACGGCACTCCAGCCCCGATCAGAGCTGTGCTCGTGTTTAGCTGTGGAGTCGCACGCAACACACTGTACTTCCCATGCTGCCATTGGGCCATTGGGCTCTTGAGCGAGGCCCTTAATGCCCGATTGCTACGCTTTGCCTGGCCTTTGTCTCAGATCCCAAGCCTCACTCTCACCTCTCTTTACATCGGTGTATGTCTCAAAAAACGGATGGGATATGTGAAAAGAAGAATCACAATATGCCTGTATTTATACAAATGGTGAACAAAGATTTGTTAAATTTTTATTTCATATTCAAATGGGGAACATGCAATTCGGCAAAAAACACTCAGGGAATTTGTATTAAAAGGTGTGTTTGTCCAGTGGTCTTTGTTTTGATGTCTGGTTTTTGAGTATCTGTGAGATTTGAGACCCATGGTTTGGGATAATAAGGCTGTGCTACATGAACAAATACCCAGGATCATTTCACAGCTTCTCTCACGTATTGCTAGTTTTACATGTTTTTGTCCCCTGCTTGCAGGATCTCAGAATTCTGTTTGCACAGTTCTTGGGTGACACTGCTCTCGCAGTTCCACAGATTGTCCTGAAGTTGACGTGGGCCATCTGACCAAAAGAAGCCATTGTGTGATTCTTGTTCACATTATATTTTCAAGGGATTCTTCACTCCATTGGACAGTTTGTATTTGTGCACATTCATGGCCCAGTAGGTTATAACCCGTGAACATAAGTTTGCTGGTTTGAATCCCAGGGCCATCTGACTGATGCCAATGTTGGGCCCCTGTGCAAGGCCCTTAACCACCATTTGCTCCAGGAACACTACACGCTGGCCAACCCTGTGCTGTGACCCCCAACCCCTCCCCCCATCCCCCAAGTTTGCTGTCAACTGTATACATGTTCGTGTCTCTCAAAGGGAGCAAGATTGGATCGGCTAAAGGTGAATTTCTCCTCAGGGAAGGATTAAGGTATCGCTGTTGTAAAATGAAAGTTGAACATCCCACTCCTGTTAATGACCGCAGCTGACAAGTGATGCACTTAAATTGTAATGATTTAACGTTGAGCTGTTAATTAACAGAACAGCAGCCACGCCAAACATAACTTATTTGCAGCTGGATTGATGGCGAGCGATCACTTTAAAGGTTACGTGTCACGCGCTGTTGCGCTTCGTTTTATAGCTCGTTTTCACTGCTGCTAATGCTCATGGCAGCACTAATAAATGCATGAATGTTTACCAGCCTGAATAATCCCAGATGTCAGTGCCGGCTAATGTTAACACTGACGCAGGCTTTCTGAAAAGGTGACCAGGTACAAAGATAACCTCGTCGTCTCATAAATGTCATACTTTTGCTACCTGTTAGACCTGAACTTTTTAAGTTCTGCAAATATATGTTTTTAATGGGAAAAATCAGGCAATCAAACCTTAGTGCCTGGGAGTTAGTGAATGTAGTCATGTAGCATATGGGTTTTAAGACAGTGGTAATCAAAGGAAGCACTCGACCTCCATTCTTTTGAAAGGTTCTCAAACCATGTTTAAGAGATTTGCCTTTTATTAATTTAGCAGACGCTTTTGTTCAAAGCAATGATTTCTGAAGCAGCAGGATCTGCCAGTCCCAGTGGCAACAGGGAGTTAAGGGTCTCGCTCAGAGGCCCTAAACTGAAATCACTCTGTGGCCAGGGGATTGGAACCAACAACCTTCATATCACAGATTCAGTGTCCTAACCCACTGAGATACACACCAACCTACGTGGCTACATATTGCTGACTTTTCCATAACTGTTTAGATACTACCCTTTGTGGGACCTGAAAAGATCACAGTTTGGCACACAGCGCTGCTGATTCTTTCCAGCGGGTGAGGCTAGTTGGCAGCGGGCACATGAAGCACTGTGGGCAGCAGGGGGCATGGCGGTGAAAGGGCAGGGGGAGAAGGGACCCTGCTGTACCATTTAGCATGTGCTTAACCCACTTTGCTTCAGAAAAACATCCAGCTGTGTGGCCAGAATGTCACAGGTGGCTTCGGATGACAGCCCGCAGAGCTGCAGGGTGGCAGGACCCGGCTGGTCATGGGCCAGTCAGTGTCTGAGCAGGGCCAGGTGAACCTCGGCACCTAGTACGTCTTGGAGCAGACCAGAAGCACCGACCCACCCGTCCCCCCAGGCTTAGGCCACCAACATGTTAGGAGGGGTGTGAATCCCGGAGGGGTCTTCCAGCACATTCCCTCTGAAGGGCAGAATGAGAAAAGGGACAGTAGCAGAGCGTCCCCAGGAGCAGAGAGTATGGAGAAAAAAATATCATAAGATTGTGGCAAGCAAAGCCAGCGCAATCCCATAATAACCCTGACCAGCAAGCTTTTTTAAACAAAAATGTGCTTGTTTTCTTTTTTATTTTTATTGCTGTCTCGGGGGTGTCGAAAAAATGAAAAGTCAGCGCGGGGCCTGTGCCAAGCAGCCAGGCCGGCATCCCCCGCCCCCCTCCCGTGTTAGTCCTGCCCCCTCTCCAGAGAAAGGGCGCACGTGCAAATGATATGTCCCCTTTGATGGATGAATGTACGTGAGAAGGTCCAGGCGGGGTGGGGCAGGTTTCGGCCACTTCCTCCTCTCTCTGAGGGGGTTGGCCCTTGCATCTCGGGCCCACAGGGGCTGTACTTCATTCCTCCAACCCCTGCGTCCAGCTGTCTCACACTCGCACACACTTTCTTCTGAGTCAGACTCATTCAGGCTAAAGTGTCATCCAGAGGGCAGGCAATAAGCTGTGATTTATAAACGCTCAGTGTGAATGTAATGGCGTTCATTGGAACGAAGTGTTAAAAAAAAAAAAGGAAACTTTTATACATTACTTATTGCTACATAAAATGCATAAAAGGCAAGCATTTAAGAAAATAAGTGCCGTTTGCTAGTGACGGATCTCCTTGCATGGCTAATAAGGACCACATCCAAATGGGGGCGCTCTGTTTACGAAGGACAAATACACCGATTGCTTTAAATTCACAGGTAAATGGCAAATGTTGCTTTGTATGAGCGCCATTCGCTTCCAGCACTATTTGCATAAGATTATTTTGTGAATCTAAAGGCACTGCCGTCAATCCCGATTGCTGTTCCCTTTGAACCACCAGCTCCTTCCCACGCAGCCCCCCCAACACCTTCTTTCTTTTTTCCCTACGTAAATGAAGACAGAACGTTAAAATCTATCCATTCCTAAGATGTTAAGTTAAACACGAATGTCTAACAAAAAAAGTGCCCATCAAGTCTTAATCATTGGAAATATTAACAGAAGGACTAATATTGGCTTGTTTTCCATAGCTCTCAGCTGCCAAGGGACGCTCTGTGTGACAGCTTGGCGATCTTCTGCCCCCTGTCCATGTCCTCGCCCATGGGTTGAGAGAGAAACAGTAGAAAGATGATTGTTTGAGGTGGGAGGTTGGTTGGAATGTTTCTGAAGGTTTGGTTTGTGATACCACCTGCCCCCACTGTCCAGACCAACCCGCTTCTGGCTGTCAGCGCCAGGTGATAAATTATCTTCCCGAAGCAGGCTGGGCTCGCCACGCGGGCTTGACAAAGCCTCTTTATTAGTTACTGCTTATGCATTAGCCGCATGGATTATTCTCCGAGTTCTTCTCTCTGTTATTTATTGATTTATTTATTTATTTTATCCCCGCGTGTCAGAGGATTATTTTCCGACAACATGGCGAGTAGCTTGGTTACCGGAGGCCACTGAACGTGCACATTCAGCTGCGTTGTCGGTTTAGAAGTTGCCTATAAGACAGATAAAAAAATGTGGCAATGAAAAGCGATTCTCATTAGCGGCGCCTTGTAAGTGGCGTCTAGAGAATTACTACTAATATCGCACCTGCTCAAAAAAGATGTCAGGGCGTGCACCGATAATTCAGGCAACCGTAAAATCGAAGCCCCCCCCATCACAATTTGAAAATCTTATTAACCTAAGTGCTACCAGACACTGTCTTTGTCAGCGACCGGCGGAGCATCGACCATATCCGCAAACTACACCGTGTCACGGCTCTTGGGCGCTTAGCCACACCCCGCTGCTCCCCTCAGTTTGCTCCTCCTCCCCTGCAGCTCCTCCTGTACCTTTTGGAGCTCATTTGCCGTGGCAGTATCAGGACTCTGGCCCGGGAGGGGATTGTGATCGGAGCTCATTTGGAAATACGTCTCAATCTGCACGTTGTTGACACACATTTGTGGCCGGAGCTCATCTCGACCCCAGCAGTGAGGCTCTCGCGCGCTTCTGCCCTCTCCCAAGCACTGGACCTGCAAATGGATCTCTTCAAACATGAAGCACCCCACAGAAATACAACTATGTGTACATTGCCGTGACCCAGCAAATTTCGCAAGTGATGCGCTAGAAGATGATAGTAAAGCAGCTGGAAATGTTGCCTGAACAAAAAGCGGCAAGGCAGCTGAGGGGAGTAAATGTTTACAGTGGAATTTGCACCATATTTGTGGTAGACTTTAATAAAAGCATCAGAGAGAATACCGTTGTGGAAAGCACACTGAATTCTCATGGCAAAGCAAGACCGCTCCCCCTTGGTTTGCCCAAAAATACAACCCTTTTTCTTCCAAAACACAACCCACACAAACTCCCAGGATTATAAGTGGGGGGAAGCAGCCATAAGAAAAAGTAGGGGGTCCACTTTTCTCTGAAGTCATTGCCGGGTCATTGTTATTCATCAGGCGTGTCCCCAGCTCTCCCGGCTGCAGAATGTGTTGTCATGGCAACCGGCAGGCCTCCTGTTGCTGATGTTGATCAAGACCTATCTGTGCGTGTGAGAGGTGAGGGCTTTATCCCTCGCAGCCAGAGGAAACCGGTGGGGGTTGGAGTGTGGGGGGGGGGGGTG
>JAABNX020000044.1:19472623-19487931 GCA_015163995.2 Mormyrus lacerda | reverse complement strand
GGGGGGGTGTTGAGAGGGGCATCAAAACCGCTTTGATTGCCAGTGATCTAAGAAGACTGATGTCTTCACTGATGTTGGATTAGGATCAGCGACAGGCACAGGAGACAGTCCGGTCGTCAACAGTGATGAAGAAAGAAAAGGACCCGGGAAAAGAATAAAGTGCTTTCTTTCAGTTAATACACATTCTGCCCCGGTGGTAGGAAACTATTAGCGATGCATGAGGCCCTTAATGAAGGGCATTTGACAAATATACGGGGCGATCAGTTAAGACAGAAAGACATGCACCTAAATTAAACGCCGGGAAGTTCTCCTCTCTCAGAAAAGGAATGCAGAGAGAAAAAAAAAATTGCCTTTCACTTTTGCCTGTTGTTAATAGCACTGTGAACGGAACATTTTATAAGCCTTAATTTGTTGCGCCTGTGCCCGTTGTGTTTGACAAATAAAAATATGTTCATCTGTTGTCTGGTTTATATCTTTGGACAACGTTGGAACCAGAGCTGAAACACGGGAATTGAATCCAGATTTCCTGACCTAGTTCTCTTGTCGAGTCACTGGTAGCCATTAATCCGTCCCTGATGCTCCTGGAATGTGATTTTTTTTCATGTAGCACAAGCAGGGACACTTTCTTAATGAGACTGATATCCGGAAAGCAGCCTGGAAAAAACGTATTTCATGTAACTGGAAGCTTAGTTCAGGTTTAGCTATTCTGCTTCCCCACTCCGATTTTGTTTATTTATAACCATCTTTTACACTGGAGGAATTAATTTTGAGATCTTTTGAAAGCAGTTTCATTCCAGTTCTTGCCAAACAGGTGGGGAATAGAGAAGTGCATCTAAACTAGTATTGAAATATAAATGCATCTTTTTGTGTAATAGTGTTTATTGTGCCAGGAAAATCAGCTGATTTAGAAGAAACATTTTCTTTGATTCCAGGAAACAGTATTAAAACAAAGCTTATCATATCTAGATAAATAATTTAACTGTGTTGATTTGAATTGGTTTTCATTACTGTAATAAACTAACAACTTTGTCATATTCAGTATTTTTTGCTTTTAATTTTTGCACAAAGTCAAATGATTGAAACCACCAGAGAGAAGTACTGCAGTTCAACCTGTTTAGTTAGCTCTTTTTTTTTCTTTTGTGGCCTTTCCAAAGAACTTAGTCTTTTTATAAGCCTTTTATCATTTTGGATGGTTAGAACAAATTATGTGGCGTGAGGGAGTAATGGTTTTGTGTTGTGAGGTACTATTAATTTGTGAACTCAAGTTGGTCTAATATATGGGAATAAGTCTCTGTGCTGCAGTCCTCGATTTAGAACGCTTTTATATCAGAGAATCACTTTGCACACTATATAGTAGAAGGTCCCAGAGCATCGCAAACAAAGTATTGCTCATTAAAGACGCACCAGTGGCCGAATTTCTCATTATTGGGTTCTGTTGACTTATTAATATATGTGTTCTTTTTATTATTACATATATATGATTCCTACACTGGTGGTTCATTTTCCAGACAGCAGAGAAGGGGCAGAAAAAAGGGTCTGCTGGTATAGGATCTCAACTCAATGGCCACCTAGGAAAATGCCTTTACGTTCGATTCCACAGCTTCTGTCATGGGGGGGGGGGGGGAGTTGCCAGGTCATGCTGAAATGACCATCGGGGTTCACCAGTGGTCGAGATGAATGTTAGAATGGGCTTCAACACCAGTGGTACTGGATTTGTTTTTTAGGAATAATCCCCCTCCCCCCCGAGCCTTTGGAGAGATTGGGAAGAATATGCACCAGTACTACTATAGAACTGACCAAGAGACAACAGCTTGCCTATGGGAACTATGGTACCAGTGACCGTTAAACTCAGTTTCTGGAAACGGGGTGGCCTCGCTAGTGAGGGATGTGCCCACGTCAGCGGCGTGAAGCATATCATTTAAAAAGTAAGGAACGTTGTGTGTGTTTTGATGGGTTTTTTTAAGGGAAGTTACTGGGTAGCATACCACACGATCCCTGACTTCGGTAACCTGCTGTTCATGGAGTGTATGTGGTTTATGAGTCATGAGATAATCCACAGCCCTGGCCCCACTTTGGAAGGGAGGGGTCGACGCCCAAATCATTATGCCACTATAAAAAACAAGTCATGTTTTGTCAGGCCAGCTGGACCCCCCCATATCGATTGCCCCCCCCCCCCCAAACTCCATTGTGCCTTTTCAGTTATTTGAAAAGGTTACTCGGCTATGAAAACCATAAGAACGGAGAGCAAGCGAATAAGAGAAAAAGGGGTGGTGCTGCTCGGCGCCGCGGGGTGGGAGCGCAGTCAAGGTTAACGCGCAACAGCTGACGATAACAACCTGCAAAACGTGTTCATTTGCCTCCTTCACGGCCCTCAAGTATCTCCTCCCACACCGAAGCCCTCGTGTGGGAGATCCTATCAGCCTTCCAAAGGAACATCTCAGCTCTCCCTGCTCATGTTCTGGGTCAGATAACTGCCCCTCTCCCTGCATAGAACACTGCACTTCTGCCTTGAAAAAAAAAAATCCTAATTTCTTTTTATCTCCATGCTGGCTCTTCCCCGGCGGAGATCACAGTCCATCGGGCTGTCATAGCATGCCGAGTCCAGGCACCTCCTCTTCTACTTTGTTGAGCTCGGGGGATTATTTTTGATCAAGAACACCTGAAACAACGGCAAGGGTTTTTTGATCCCGATGGTTAATGATGTTTATTAATTTCGATCCTGGACCTCTTTTAAATCCCTTTGGACTCGGATATCTTTTTGGGGCGGGGTGGGAGGTTGGGGGGAGGTTATGTCCCCACTGTGCCACTGTCACCAACCAAAGACCAGGTATGGCTGTCAAGAAAATTTTTTAAAGGAGTGGGTTGCTTTGAAGTAGTAGGGTTAGAGATGTGTGATTCAAGCTAGAGTGGCACATCTCACACATTGCTACTCATTCTGCTTAAGAGAAGAAGCACACAGAGCTTTTGGTTTTGTAGCTCTCCATTCACTACAAAGAGAAATGGCAAAAGCAGCTGTATAATATCAAGATGTGCCGCATATTGATGTAGGACAAATTATAGGGTGTTTCTGGCGGGGTGTTGTCAGGAAAGTGGGCCATGCCGCACTCCTCTCCCATGTTTGGCCCCGTGAAGATATGCAGGATCTCCCCAAGGCACCGTCCCATATCTTCTTGCCATTGTAATGCAAACATGAACAACGATCCCGCAGCAGGGTCTCACCGTGGAACTCGCCATTCAGCTTGAGGTCGTAAATTGACCGACTGATTAACATGTTACTGAGCAACGGCACCTCAGACCCCGCCCTGATTATGAAAACGGGGATGTCTTACATGGTGGGCACCGTGACGAGGCAGAACAGCTTGTGCGAACGCCGCTCCAGCTTGTACTGGAAGGCAATTAAAAGACCATTTTCGAGCGTGGAGGGTCTTGCCGCAGATCAGTCAAACTCAGCATGTGTCCTGTGGATTTTTAAAGCATTAACAGCATGCATCAAGCCCTACAGCACACAGAAAACCCTACCGCTTCGACACTCCTTTAGTTTTTTTCCATTCCATTTTTTTCTCAGTTGGAACACATGGGGACCAAAATCAATACTTTCCATTAGCACTGACAACAGGATCTCACAAATAGGGCACTAAAGGGCGGCTCTCGCTCGAAACATGCCTGCCGTTAGCCACCCTCGGCATTGCAGCAAGCACTGGGCCCTGGCGATAAGGCCCAGTCCAAACAACATGCTGCTCAGAGGATCCTTTGCATCTCTGTAGAAATAAAATGAACCCTTTTATGTTTCCCTTTGCCTCTGCTCGCCCTGCCTCTCATGCATTATAGTCCGACCAAGCAGGTTCCATTTAGAATTGCCCACAGCTAGAGTGGACCCATTCCCCAAACCTGTTGGGGAGGTCCTGTAAAATGGGAATGGTCTCTTGCTACACTGCAACAATGGTTTGGTTGTTGTGCAGTGGGGTCATCGTGCCCTTAGATTACCCTTCGATAATGCCAAGAACCCTGTGCAAGTTTGCTTGGGTAGAAGAGCACAGTATGCCTGACAGCGGTGAAGCATGCAAGTTGGCAACACGCAGAAGGAAATGGTTGAGTCCAGCACTGGCATGCATGGAGCAAAAGTCCGCTTCTGTCTGTCATAATTAATTAATTTTAAGGTATCAAAAACTTGTAAATTGTACTCTACACAAAAATGATATGGAGAAAATACAGCTTCAGTTACAATAATAACTGCTGGAAACATTTCCCAATGGCACATCTGTTGGAAATGGTGTTTAAAACAATATGCTGCACTGAAGTAAAACTTTTTTAAAAGTTTACTTGCTGTCTGCAATTTACCCAGAATGCAACAGGGTTCATTTGCACCCTATGGAAAATAGAAACATGGTTAAAAGCAGTGTAAATTTATTTGTATTCTTGTGATATTTATGAACAGATCATTAAAGCAGTAATGTAACAACCAGCAGTAATAAAATAAATGTTTCTAACTTGGGAGTGAAGAAGCCTTACATTGATGGCTTTGGGCTGATTTGGCCCATAGTGACTTAGGTTTCATGTTGGTGCTTGCATAGTTTTTTATTGATTCAGCACTGTTACATCACTGCAACTCACCAATTTGATCCTCCACCTGAGGGAACCTTATAGTGACTGAGACTGACATTCCTAATCAATACCGTCTGGGATTTTTTTGTGCATTTTTAAAAATTATTTTTTCATCTAGCCTCCTTTCAACCTCAGGCCTAATAGATTTTTTAGAGCAAATCCAAATCATTATTTTTGGTTGATTCGGTGATTCACATTAATCTAGATGCACAACGAAGGTATGTATATTATAATATAGATGAAAGGTTGTTTTTTTTCCATAACTGCACATACCTGACATTGAAGACTGCAAGGAGGGAACGAAAGTTTGATCATTAAAATATCTTATCAAGAAGGAAATAGTCCCAGCAAATGAGTTTCTGCCCTTTTTGAGGTACACTCTGCTCATGTAAATTAATGCTGGCATTTGTTGACAATGGGAACCTCTTCTCCTAATGTGAGTTTGATAGCCTGTCCTTGGGGAAAAAAAATGGGAGGGTAGGAGAGTGCGAGTTATACTGGGTTGCAGCTGGCACTTCTGCTTCTCTGGAGTCAGCAGAGCGGCTGTTGATTTCTTTGTGGGATTCGTGTGCTGGTGCACTGACCCATACTTTGCCATTTGCGTGTAAATGAAGATGTGAGGTGGAGGCAGATCGGTGATATTTGTTATAGCTACAAAAGAAGCCTCCATGTTCTCGTACATCCTTGGCAAAGTTCTTGTGAGAGCTGCTAAAACCCCCCATCTGTTAAAATACTTCTTTGTGACTTCTTTTTTGCCTAACCTTTGTTGTTACTTTTTTTATTGTGCACCAGAGGCAGCCGTGACAAATTAAAAACAAATCAGAGAATTGGGCAAGGTGCTGGAACGTAATATGGGAGGATTACGGGACAAAGGCGGCCTTTTATCACTGCGGAAAGGAGGTGGTGATAACGCGCCGTGTTTGTTTATGTGTGCTGTGCCTTTGTGGAGAGAGGCTGGTCTTCTGCTGTGAATCCGCACATTCGTTTATTTTCTAAACTCGCTGAGGATTTTCTTTTGTTTCCTTCACGAGATCCACATGTAGCTTATGCGAGGTATGCTGTTTATTTTTAACATCTGGAGGCATCCCTCCCCAACCTCCAGGTAATAGGCTGTTCATACTAACTCACTGTTATATGTATTCTGTCTGTTTTTCTTCCCTATGAATTGTTTATATAGCTTTAGAAGCAAAAATCTCTCTCTCACACACACACACACACATTTCCAGCCTTAATCTAACGGCTTTCTATTGATTTGGCTCATTTTTGTTTGACTTAGATTTCATTTGTAAGTATTTAACAAGGCTTTTCCCCATCTTTAAAATTATTGCCATTTATTGATGGTATTGCCAGCGATTTTGCTTTAATTTGCTTCTAAATCATATAAACCATCATGACCTTCTCTTTTTTGAGCATCATATGAACTGAACCACTTGATTGAAGTTTCTTTTGTTTTCCCTGGCTTTGGAGTTGCAGGAAAGCTGAATTGTTCATTGCCAGATTCGAGCTGTTCTTTTTTTGACGTAAATGATCACATTCACCAACAGAGGAGCTCTGAGTTCTACAGGCGTCTACAAAAGACTTAAGTTTTATCGCTTTCCTGGAGTCACGTCAGGACATCTACAGCCGTGGAGACATTTGTAAGACATTACGTCAACTACAGCTTGAAGGTTTTCAATTTCAATTTCAGCTAGACCCGATATCTGGCCCAGAATGAAGCCACAGTGGCAAAGGTGTTGAAGAAAGGGGTGTTTGAAGAGTTAACAGGGACAGCATGCCTTGCGTCTCTTCCATAAACACCTTAGAAGAAAGGTTTAGCTGTTCAGCCTCTGCTTCCCTCAGAAACTTTGCAATTTATGCTGCAAGCTAAGGAGCTAATAAGTATCCACATGAAAAGGGAACAAAGTTGTGCTGACAAACTATCTCAGCAGAGCTCAGGGAAGTGCTTAACGGAATGCAGTGCTCTCATCCTTCAGAAACACGAAATCATACAAAACCAGTTCTGGCAGGGCGGCTTCCTGCGAAAGTAGTAATTTAAAGGAGCAAAATATTGGCCTACTGCTTGCCAGGACTGACCAGCATTGTATTTCTCATAGAAGAAATTGCCTGATGCAGTACGTTTTCTGCTCCTGCCAGTTAGAGGTGTCGCCAAGCTGTGTTAGGTCCCATAGCTGGGCTGGCCATACTCTCGGTCCTGCGTTTCGGAGTCTGCCTTACCAATCTTAAGTTGAGTGGTTTCCGGGGAATGCAGTCATTTTGGCATTTCTTCAAAATGCCTCAGCTGACTTTAATACTACCAGATTTGAATCGATGTGGAACAAAACTGCAAACTTGCTTCTGAGGAGCAGGTCGATAGTGGTCCTGTCGATTGAATCCTGTAGCATACATGAAAGAGGATGCCAATTTTGATTTTTATTGCTTTGTAAGTCTACTTTACCTAAAAACCTAATGTGAGAGGCAAAGATTTCTGGGAATGTACACTTGACTATGGCAAATCTCAAAGAGTTGTCCAAGGACTGTGTTGAGTGGTTTTTGCATTATTTTGTGTATTTAATAATTAAAAAAAATGTATTTCAAAATTAACTCAACACATGCTTGTAGTCAGGTCCTTGTTAATCTTGTTCTGTGTGGAATAATGCATCCTTTCTTTTAAAAAATATCTGTCTCCCCAATACTCGGATATTCTTGTTGCCAGTGAGCACTGCTGCTGTACAGTTCACAACCTGCCTGAATTGCAGTTGCATTTATGCAGTGACATATTGCCCAGTCAACAGCAGAATCATGATATATTATTCAGCTCTTCCGTAAGCATATTCCAGTCATCTCACTGACCGAAATGGCACTTTCAAACTAAAACAGATGCATCCTCATTCATCAGCTGTCATCATCCTTTCCCAATACCAAGTATCACAAGTTAAAAACCTGAAATCAGGCTTATTTTACTAATGATCTGTAAGAGAGTGGAGAAAAGCAGTTAGAGAAAGCAGATCCAGGAATATCATCTGTCAATCAGTCACTGTCAATTCCTTGGAAAGGGAAGCCAGGGAAACAGCAGTAAGAGCACTTTTGAGATAATTCGACTGACAGTCTGAAGTCACTGGGATTTCACAGAGCAGATGCCTGTCGCCACCCACCCTCTGGCAAACTCGTTCTATGTCACGGTTTTCGGGCCAGAAGTTTAACGATCAACTCTAAGCAGTGGCATGTACTAAAGCCGGCACATCGACGCAGGACCAGTTCACTTAGACATTTGTTGTCAACATTTGTACTGTAAAGACAGCACTGGGAAAGCTGCCTTTCTGCTAAGCGTCTGCCATTCACTCTGCCTTATTTTACCAGTAGTCAGCCATTGGAAATAAACACAATACTGTAGGTGGATGGAACTCTTTGGTGCCCCAAGGTTCTGCTCGCAAAGACATCTCGGTTTCCTTGTTCCTGGCCATTCTCATGCATCACCAAATGGCATCAGCTGATGCTTTGCACTCCTGTACATGAGGTCTCCTCATGAGTCACATATGGCAGGAAGTATTGCACACTGTGTGGTGGGGTAGCCTCAGCTTTCAGGGCTTTCCATGGATTCCATTTGGAACCAACGGGAGGCACACCAGGTAGAACATGATTAGAACATGATTAGCGACAGGTTTTTAAGGTGCTGGGAATGGAGAGAGCGAAGCAGATGTATCCTTTAAGGTTGGATCTTGAGTCATTCATCACTGGAGAGGACTTTTTAAGGCTGCTTGTTCTCCCATCCCAAGAGGACCCGGGAGAACCCAGAGATGATGCTTAACATGGGGAGGATTTGGCCAAGCTTCTTGGTGAAATAAGTGTGTAGCAGCAGGGAGCGCACGGCCCATCCCATGAGCACCGCGGTGGGTTGCAGGGTGCAGTAGATGTGACAAGGAATCCGATGGGGTGGGGGTGCTTCACATATTAGCAGACGTGAGCTTCTTGTTTGTCCAGGAGACAAACCTCCCAGTCTCTCAGCTGGAAGTTCTCCCACAGCCATAGTCTAGCTGAGATTTTGCTGGCTCAATTTCTCAAAGAGCAGGCGCTTCTCTGGTCAGTTCACTGGCTTTTTTTTTTCTTTTCCCTAGAGGGATGGGACAAAAGACAGGTAGCGATTCAGCTTCACAGTAACTGTTTATGCTAATTTCGGCCGGAGAGTAAGACTGTATCCCGAGACTCGGGATAGAGTAAGGTTTTCTGAGTGACACTACACTACATGTTGGAAACCCTGAAAACTGAGCGGTCAGCATTTTTCCATCAAAAAGGCATTAAACGAGGAGACGAAGACCCGTACTCCTGTCTCAAAAACCCTTCCCCAGAATAATTAGCTGTGTTTCCATGGTGCATTGTTAGGCTGCACTGCTGTGAATTCACACTATGATTTCAACTCCGGAGTCCCGCAGGGAACCTGAGACTAGCGAAAGGTGCAGAAAGACGCAGTTAAAGCCTAAGAATAAAGCCTCTGAAAAACTATGGTTAGAGAAAAGGAGAAGAAAGAGGCCAGTCTGGTTTCCTATACCTGTTAGAATGGCGTGTGGCCACAGTTTGTGGACCCCCACTTTCTTGTTCAGATTATCGACATTGTGCACGTGTTACTGCATGAGTGCCTCAGGGCAGTTTACACCCATGTAAAAATGGATGTGTCTGGACAGCATATGGCGCACATATACCTCCAATTAAAACATCCTTTTTTAAATTAAAAACGTTATTTTTGTTTTTAATAGAATATGGAATTACCTTTGCACAAGTATATTGTTTTCCATTTGAAAATGTACTAATAGTGTAAAATAATTACAGTCTCAAAGCCCCATTGGGAAAGGCTATACTGGCTGTACCCTGTGGACCCCTGTCCCCCCCACACCCGAAACACACCCCCCATTAGGTTTCCTAGGGATTCAATGAGCAGGCAAACTGCTTGGCTGGGGGGTAGGAGTTAGGATCACAAAGAGATGGAAATTGTGGGGGGGGGGCTCGTCTGCCTTGGTACCCTAGGGGAGAACACATGGTCTGCTGTGTGACAGTCAATTTGTGCAAAGCCAGTTCTTTTTTTTTTATTTTTGCAGTCTTCCCTAAGGAGTATACACACCCCTGATGCCGAGTAGGAAGAGAGACGGTAGCGACGCTAGCTGTACGTTGGCGCGATTACACACACCACAGCAGGCATGCCGGCCACGTGTGTGGGGACTTGGGGGTGTGGGGCCGGGGGGGGGGGAGTAACTGATCCTGGAGCAGGGCCCGGAGACCCGGTCTGTATCCTGTTAGCACATTAGAGGCCAAGAAGTCAATACGTCACAACATATCCATTCCCTGTGGATGGAAACCTTGCCCCCCCCCCCTGCAAAACGGCGTCCTCAGTAACGGGGGGGGCTAATTGGACACAGGCACTGGTTGCAGGAAGTGTAGCATTTGGCAGTAATATGGCCATCCGGCAGCAAGACTCGTCCCAGAACGGCAATAAACAGACTCTGGGACCAGCAGAGGGAAAAGCGTCAATCATATTTAAAAATAAAGAAATTGTGCACATAAAGAAACCTGCATCTGCATTCATTAGGACAGGCTCTCGGTGCCGGGGGGTAATTCACCATTCAGGCTAAGTCACGCATCCCTAGCGAAATGGCCTTCGTCACTACTATCTAAACAAGCCCTTTGTTGCCTTGACACCATATCATGCAGAGTCACATGCTGGAATAACAGAACTAAAGGAACGTCGGCACTATTCCCAAACATTATGGCTTGCGAACCAGGGCCTCCACTTAGCTGAACTTGCTCGCTGTGAAGAATGGATTTCCCCTGAAGTTGGGCGAGCGTTCATGTCACACGATCCCTTTACTTGTCAGCACTCCAGCCCTGCGTGTCTCTCGGTCTTTCTTCCAAGCATATTTTCGCACACTATTTGCCTGTTGAGGGAAGACAATCCTTTGAGTAGCTGGAAATGTCGAGACCATCGCCCGGGTTTGACGCGCGCTGAAGCGAGCGCCATGTGGGCACTGCCGTTTATCATTCGTCCGTTGCGGTCGTCTGCAAGGAGGCACACAGAGAAGTGATCTAGCAGTACATGAAGGAGGATGCGAGGGGAGAATGCCGTCGTGTTCATTTTGTCTCTGCCAAATTAGCACGATTCAGTACCCATCAGTGATCAAAGTCTGTGGATACAGTCAGTCACATATGACCAGCACGTTTTGCACCGGAGGACTTTATGTCTGGTTAATTCTGATACTACCCTGGATTCCTTTTGCCTGTTTTGTATTCACTGACATTTTGATAGAACCAACCGAAATCGAACCAATCTGCAGAGAGAATGTAAAAATAATAATAATAAATTGGGTAAAACAATGGTTGGATGTCCCTGAAAGCAGCCAATACCCTGCTCAGTAAGTGTACGGGCCATGGTCGCAAATCTGACTCCCACATGTGGATCGGATGCAGCCTGGAATCAAACAGCACATCTGCAAGGGCATCTATCAGGTCTCATGAGAACCATAAAGGAAGAAGGAGATCCATAAGAGTGGAAGATGGGCTGGTTTCCTCCTAATCCTGCTACACCACCAGAAGTCAATTCCATTCTTCTCTATGATTTCTCATCCAGAACTTCTCTTGGGCACCCTTGAGGATCCAGAGCTAACTCCAAGACATTAATTCAGATTGTATTTAAATCATAACTCATGGCAGAATTCCTGGGAGAAAACGGAATGTTCTTCTGATAATGTTATTTTTTTAATTCTAAATAAAAGGGTACTTCAGTAGAGGAACATAAATTTAGATAGGTAGATGGATAGATAGATGGATGTATGGACAGATAAGTTTGCATTTTACTTTGTTTTTCCAGTTGTGGGTCAGTAGGATGAGCTCCGTGACCCTGAGACTTGTCCTGAGAGGCAGGTGGTGGATGTGACCAGACCCTCAAGACAGGAACACAGGATGTAAAATCAGTGGTGATGGCAGCACAGAAACACAATATTGTGCCCTAAACACCCATGGCAGTTGTCTTTAATGTGGCAGGGGGCGCATAAGGACTGTGCTGGGGCGGGGGGAGTTGCAGCTCAGGAGTGTCCTACATCAGGTAATAATAATAGAAAATGGTCACAATTGCTCTCACTTTGCTTAGGAATGCCAAGAGAACTGGCGAGCGAGGCAATAAAATTACAGAGAGACCTCACTTGTTGCTTCGAGACACGTACAGCAAGAGGAAGATTAATTGGCGGCATGTGAGAGTCTTCAACATTTCCAGTTGTCTTTATTAATTAACCATGGCTGTGGAAGTCGTGCTTAAATCACGGAATGATCCATGTGGCCGAAAGTAGAAAAGAACAGAATGGAGGGAAGGCTAATTGACAGCTGATGTCATACGCTTCGTAGGCCAGATGAGTGACCTTTGCCTCTAGTGGAATCTACCTTGACGTTGCCTCCCTGAATGCTCTCAGATGCCCATGGAGTATACAGTACAGGTTTCCCAAATACGACTGGCTGGCTCTAGGCAGATTAGCATCACTCCGTTCACAGTCGGTCTCAGAAAGGGAAGAGGCCAGATACGAGCCAGGAACTGAGATGCAGGATTTAAGAACAATCAGTGTGCGTCCCGTTTACTGAATGGCATGCGCGTGTACTTCAAATGAAATCGACCGGTCATGACATTTCTAACAAACGCAGTGCCGTCGCCAGCCTTGGGCTGTTGTTATTTGCAACCACAAATTAAAACTTGTTGACGAGGCTTGGGGAAGTGCACAGAGGCAGTGAACCCAAGACCGCGCTGCTTCGTGAGACCTCTCTGCCGTGGCTGCAGAGCCCTCGGAATTGCCGGATTCAATAATTCAGTGAGACATTAGTCCTATGAAGTGCGTCTGAATAATGCACAGTATTATGACTCGGGATAGAGCAGCTGCATTCAGATGGGTTAAGATGATTAATTAAACATCTGGACCGAGACAGCCTGAGTCTGTAAGGCCGATTTATATTGTCACTGTCTGCTTCCCGTATTTGGCTTAAAGGCAAAGCAGAGGCAGCATATTTAACATTTCTACTGTTCCAATGTGAGCGAGTTCCTGGTTTTTAGATGAAACTTGGCCCGACGTCATTATTAAAGCATTATTTGTAGGACTAGTTTGCTGGATTGATCTGTGTGCCTGTCTTATTAGTTCTGGATGCTGAACCTGTTTTTCTAACACAATACACGTATGTGTAGTGTGTCAAGCTGCGGCCCCGCTGTGTTTGAGCATGAACCACACCTTTGTCCTGTGGCATACCCTGCACGCACCTTCCCTGCCGCCTCTGTGGGACGCCATTACACTCTGCCGAGCTGCATGTTCCTCCATCTCTTTGTTCCGTAACAGTCTACCTCCAGTGTTCTATCACCCTGAATCCTTCGTGGTAGGAACATGTCCCCTGCCACGATATGATCTGAGCTGTTTTCTAGATACCTGTCATGGTCACTTAAAGATATGCCTCGTTAGATAACATTTTACGTGAATTCGCTTCTGATTTTCCCCCTGGCTCTGGACAGCTTCCTGCTTTTGTCTTTTTTTGATAGCCACACATATTGTATTACACATGAAAGTGTTACAGTTGCATGGCTTTGTCGTTTTTTACAGAATTCATGTTAGGGAGACAAAGCTAGATTTAAAAATGAATATCCTTTAAATAATTGAATTTAACAGGTGCTGGATAGCAGTAAAATTTTTAATAGATTACAGAATACTTAAGTAAATCTTAATTACTATACCGCTGGTTTGGAGCAGTGAAACAGTACAGTTATATAAGGATAATCGGAAAAGTCGGTGTTACTCCCTCCCTGCTGTCACGTACAGAGCACAGCAGTGCAGCTGATAGGCTCATCGCCATCTAGGTCACCCCCCGTCGTCCCCCACCTCACCGCTCTGCCCAGACTCGCCGCTCACCCCTGCCAGACAGTCACAATGGGGATGTTTTGGTCAGAGAGAAGCATGAGCCCAGCTCACCGCAGATGGACGGTTAAAGATGCGATAAGTGTCCCTGGAAAGGTTGTGGGGCTCGAACAAGGGTCAGCGTCCTTGTCTGAACAGAGAAGTCTCAAGGATTAAGTTTCAAGTTTTACTGGCGCATGTATTGCATGCAATATGGTAAAATTCTAATGCCACAGTTGCAGGTGAGGAGATATAAAACAAGTAAAGACCAAAACAAGGAAATGTGTATATGAAACAAGGAAAGGACCAAAGCATATGGAGTAAATAGGTTGGGTCTTCCAGGTCATATTCATGAAGAGGTCTTGTAGTTTCAGGGTCAAATCCCCGGGCTGGGGTTATAGGTTGTGCCCCCACTTACCCTGTATGGATGACCAAGGCATACATTAATCAGATCTGAGTGCACTATCTAGGTGAATTGTGTTATAAAGCCATCCTTGAGAAGCAGATGGGAAGAATTTTCCGGCTCCCTGGTGTATGGGGCCTGGTGTGTCGGGACCACATAACCATGAATTGCTTTTACACTCCATTATTGGCATTGCTATGCAACCATAACTCCCCCCTCCCCTTTTAAAAATAGCACTGTTTACTCAAATAATGGCTGGTTATAAATTTCTGGTTTTCAGTCCATCCCCTTTCTTGGACCCATGTTGTATTAAGCAGTGCGAAAAACTGCAAGGAAATCAATTGCAGTGACGCCATTGTGCTGCCATGAGAGGCGTGTGCCCGTGACCTGTGTTCATCTAGACTTTGTGATCTGCCACACATGCCCCTCGACATGGGGGTGGGCGGCGTTGGTTCAGTGGGTTAGGCCTCCGTGACTGTGATCGGAACGTAGCCACTTCAGATCTTGTCCTTGGCAGTAGAGTCATTTATCTCTTGGGCCCTTGAGCAAGGCCCTTAATTCCCCTAAATTTTGGCGGAGGAGGGTGGGGGGGGCACCAGATAAATGACTGACCCTGTACTTGAACCCGAAGCTTTGCCTGTATATATGTGTGTTTTTATGTCTCAAAGGAGAGCAAGACGAGATATGTGAAAAGAGGGACTGCAGTGTACCTGTACTTGTGCAACGGGCGAAAAAACAAATAACAAACATCATCAGCGTCAGAGACATGCAAGAAAAGTCCCACAAATAGGCACCTTGCTGCGTCTTGGTCGAGTTCCTCAAAAAAAGGAAATATGAAATTATTTTGGTGCCGTGAGCAAATGGCTTTATTGTTGGGCGGTAAGCTGAGGAGCCTTAGGGTTTTAGATGCAGAGGAACATGGAAGTTGAAATAGAGGACCGTCTGGAGGAAAAGAATTCACAGTGGATGAACTGTGTGAAAGCCAGAGACAACCATAGCCATTCAGAAAAATAATAATAAAAAAAGATTAATATTGGTCAGCCTTGTTTGTTCATTTGTAAAAATTTTGGGATTTCGGGGTGGAAGGTTAAATCAAGTTCTCTGTTAACTGATGCATAATGGAGTGCATTCTTTCACTAAGCTGTATTACACATTAAATGTCATGGTAAAAAGAAATAAAACTATTGTCACTTTAAGGGGAGGGGGGGTATTGACCATTGAATCAGAGGCTGAGGACTCAGGACATTAGTGTCATTACAGAAAGGAATAAGATTTGGCCTCTAAAACACAGACCTGTTGTTCAATATGAAAACAGACAGCTGTGGAAGCAGACACGGTTTCTCTCATTATTAATAATCTCCTTCCCCAGGGCCAGTGACCCTACACATAATTTGCCTTTGGCGTGTAATTACCCCCCCCTGTCC
>JAABNX020000044.1:19445724-19472523 GCA_015163995.2 Mormyrus lacerda | reverse complement strand
CGCCCCATCATCATTACAGGTCATTTTTACATAGGGTGATGTGTGCTTGGTGCCCATACATAGCAAAAGCCCCTCTTCTGTTCTTTCTCCTCCTGGTACTGCCTGATCCCTCTCCTCACCTTCTCTATGGGAACCATCCCTGTTGATGCCCCTCCCAATCTTTGTTTTCGGCCACCGTCTTTGGCCTCTGATACCCTCATACCTCTTTAAGGTAAGAATAATGTAGGAATGAATGAATACAAGTTGGGGGGGGTCAAGTTTGTGTGGAATGGCAGCATCTGTTGGTGCCTGAAGACAAGGCTGTTTGGTTGACAGGCATCCCTTTAGATTTGGTGGGAGCAGGCATGATTAACAAGCTGCTTTATTCTGCAGAATTACTCCATAAACAAGTAATAATCCAAGTGTAGAAATTCCCTGTTTCTTATTAATATACCTAAATGCCCTGCCTGGTTGGTGGTGAATGTATTATTAAATGTTCAATTGCAATCATCGGTTTTGCAATGGAGAAATACCAGGAATTCATAAATAAGACTCGGAACTTTCCGCCACACCAGTTGGCTTCCATTGGCCACAAAGGAACCACAAGAAGCTTCTTAGTCTTGGCAAAAGTCTCTATTTTGTCACATGGTTGTCAGTGTTTTTCTCTCTTGTCAGAATAGACAGCATAATAAAAGTCAAAGCAAGGCCTCAATTAGCCTTATGCTGCTGGAAGAGGGAAAAAAGCGTGCCACTTTTGTACCTCCAGAACGTTAGTGTGGCAGCCTTGTCTGTCATCGCTTTTGTTGTTTGTTATTTATTTCAGTTCTTACTCCTCCCATGTCAGTGATTTAAAGAAAAAGAAATCCGTACCAAAAAATGCGTCACACAAGGCATAAGTCGGAAACAAACCAATTTTTCCGTGGGGAGAGCCTCAGTCCCATCCCTTCTTGTCTGAGTGTGGGCTGCAAGCTTTTAAGTTACAGTAAAGAGAAAGTTTTACTCGCTTAAATCACCCCTCTCCTTCCACACCCCCATGGCCCCAGTCTCTCGCTGATGTTTCTTTATTTAATTTTTTTCGGGTAGTGTTATACCCTGTTGCATTCATGGAGCTGTCCTCCTTTCTCCGAAGCAGTAGGGTAACGCTAGCCTCCAGGCTCGGCCAGCAAAATTGAATGCATTTCTTTTCCGCCGTCTGCTGTTCCCCATTAGCGCTGGAGAAAGCCGGCCCCGTGGGTTCCACTCTCAACCAGTTACACCATCTCTGCTAGCTGTACGCTGGCTGTGAGCTGTAACACAGAAGACATACTGTCCTCTTGATGGGCAGTATCTTATGTATTGTGCTGTAAGTCTGTAAATATTCATGAAGACATAACTAATACGTTTTTTCATCTAAATATTACATCCAAGTTATGCGGTTTCTGGCAGTAAATTTAGTAATGGGGTGAAAGATTCTGTAATGGCCACCTGTCATGTAGCCTTTTAAACTGACAGCCTTGAAGAACAGCTGAAACGTGATAAATGTGATGCATAAATAAATTCGCCTGCGATTAACCACAGGTCAGTGCAAACACGTAGGTGTCTTACACTGCCGAGGTTAACAAGAGACGTGCCGTTTTCGCTCCAGCAGAGTCCCGGTGCCGTCAGATTGCCGTGGGAGTCCGGCAGTGCGCGACAGAGGCACTGTCTCCACAGTGACCGCAGAGGGGCCGTTGCCGGGGGTGACCCTGTTATGATGCAGTCTGGAGCAGGGGCGTCGCTCGAAGAGCACTGAGGCATGTGACAGGAGAAAAAAAAAATGCCCACAATGTTCTAGAAATTAACACGTATTAATACACGTCCTCAAACCCCATTTCGAAACGTCGATGTTGTGAATATTTCTGCGCGTTTAATAAAATTAACAGCGGCATGTATCGTGGACCCCGTGAGACGATGGTGACATGCCCTGGCTGCCTCCCGCCCTTCGCATCACTAAGCTGTTTTTTCCCCTCAAAGCTGTGCACTTGCATCCTATTCATAGTAGGATTACGAGGAAGGGGGAGGGTGGAAATGGGTGTTGTGCATCCACAGGGCGGGCTGGCGGTGGGGGGGGGTGCGTTTCTATAGCAACCAATAGCAGGGAGTATGACTGCAGTTGCGGCAGCATGGGCGAATGAGAAACATCCTGAGTCTGTGTTAGCGCTATTTACTCGCCTCGCCGACAACCCCCCTGCCACTTTGATGACCCTGTGTGCCACCTGTGCTCCCACTGCATCTTCCTGCAGTTCGCTGGGTCACATGCACACGCGCAGTCTTAATTGCAAGGCAGCAATCTGAAAGGCGAGACCAATAAAGCGCTTTACAGCCTAACGTAATAAAACCTACAAGGTACCCACCGAAATTATAGGAAAACGCTTCGATAGAGCTCTGAACTGTTATTAGCTATATTAAGTGTCAGAACGGGCAGACGCCAGCTCCCTCGATGATTGTAGTCGAGGTTTTGAACCCTCTGTAATCATTTCTCATTAATTCAGCTCCAGCCTATGGTTGCGGAGATTGAATGGAACGTCGCTGGTGTGTAATTTAACGTTAGGACTTTAAAATGTATTCAGGGCATGAAAAATGCTTTTTAATGTCACACCTATAGTCGACCACAGAAACATTTAGATCTGGTGTTGTCGCTGAAAAGCCTTGTTGCTTGCATTTCCTGCAGCAGTTAACAAAAGAGTTAATGAAATCAAAAAATGTGATTAAGATGAGGTACTAGTGTAGTTTTAGTTTTTGGGTATTGTTAGTCCATTCTGCTGAATCTTTCTTTGTTGTTTTTTGCTCAACCACCCGGTGATTTGTTGCCTTTCAGTGATGCTCCAGCTCCTCGTTTTGGATGCAGGTCTCTCACTGTAAGCATGGGTTCCTTAGATAACCATCTTATGTCCAGACCCTCGATTCTCCATGTAAGTCCTCTTGCATATACACCACATGCCCAAAGCCAACCGAAACGTGGCCTCTGTATCCGAAGTGGCGACCACGGCTTACAAGGGCAGCAAACCCTGCTGTTACTTTCATGCGTGAGTAGATGAAGTAAATCCATTGTGAATAAGCAGAGAGATCCTGAGAGAATCTCTGGCCTTCCTCAATCCAGCTGGGCGCTTGATAGCTTAAGCTACACTGAAAATGACAATGGAAATACTAATAATACACAAATTTATGGAATAGTATTTTATCAAAATGGTAGCGAATGGATTAAATTATTCATGATGATACTCTACGCATATTTCATTGTCAGCTTCTTCACCACAAACCAAACAGAGGACTGCATTGGGTGCATGGGCGCTTAACTGTGACCACACCCCCGGCTCTGCTCGTGGGCCAATAGAAATGCTCATGGCAGCACTGAAATGGGTCTCGTTATCAGCGGAGATGAAACCGTGGGAGATGTGCTACGCCATTGCCAAGGACGTCGTTTCCCCCGCCTGGGGGAAGACGTGTCAAGAGACGGAGACGTTTTCTCCTGGGGAGATGGCAGGACCGATAAAAGACGGCCAAGACTGGCATATGGGAGGCAGATATTTCACGGCTCGCAGTGATGCTGATATCAAGCCTTAAGAAGCTGCCGTAGGACAGCAGTCTTGCACATTCGGTAGCAATGCTGACTCCAGAAAGTATGATGTGTGTATATACACGTAAACATAGACTGTATTTATGTGTGTGTGTGTGTGTGTGTGTGTATATATATATATATATATACTTTTGCTTATATTATAAATTATAAACTTTATATAAGCAAAAGGGAGAGGTTTCTGTCATTCCGTTCAACACAGAAATGAATCCTCAGACACGTGAATGAATAGCATGGTCTACATAATAAAAATAAAGGATGTCTTTAGCTCATTTTGACTTTTAACAAGCAGCCGGGAAACAATTTCAGCAAGGTTGACTTTCCAGTATCCTGTGGATTGGATACTGCAGTAGTGGCAAAGCCAAGAAAAGCGTCGTGGTAGATGTACGCCTCATGCACGCATGCGGTCTTTACCGCTCACGGACCGCGATTTGGGCACGGGAAAACATGCCCGTTGTTTTAAACGCATACATATTTAATTGGTGTAAGAGGGTTGCCGTGGCAACCGCTATGACCCAGAGTAATTCCCGTCAGCAGTGAGTGGAATAAATGGCTTTGGGACCTGGGGAGCGGAAGGGGTAAAATTAGCACATAGGCACCAGGAGGCCAGGCGATACCAAAGCAGTGAAAAACACGGGGCACAAAATAAATCTGTAAATAAAACAAGGTAATGCTCAATGTTATTGTCTTCAAAACATCACTAACCATTCCGAAACCCTCAAAGCACTCATATAATTTGTCACAGAATTATTGTGTAGACTGTTGCCTTATTTGTGTCGTTTTCTGGGGCTCGATTGATCTCAGATGATTATGTACTGTAGCACAATGCTCATTAACTCGGAACTATAGATTTATTGGGGTGTTTTTTTCCCTCTGCTGAACTCATTAGCAGAGTCCTCCAATTCAACTCCATCTAGCTGCCCACTAAACACGGTGAATGCCCCCTTTGTGGAGGTATTGGCTCAACAGAGTGTCAGCGTGACAAACGTTGCGATTAGCTCACAGATCAGACGCTCCGCGCCCCGCCGCTGTATGACCAGCCCCCTGTTCCTGAGAACCTCAAACACCAGAAAAAGCGCCACCGCCGTTTACTCTTGAGCAGCAAGAGTGCCTCGGCATCCCGCAGCCTTCCATGTTTACAGAGGGTATTCCCGGGTCCCCGCTCATCCGCTGTCTTTAATGTGTACCTCTGGACCGGGCTTCACCCTTTGTCCCCAACCGCCATAAACAATGGCTGGTCTGATACAGCCTGTTTTGCCAGCCTGTTCTTTAACATGACAAAGAGGAGGTCTGGGGGGGGGGATCCACAATGAAATCCTTTTACTTCACTTTATAATGCTAGTGAGGAACCTCCTTTCAAAGCACAATGCAGGGGGTGGGGCGGGGGGCGGTTCGATGGGCGTCCGTATTCTGCGCGGGCTGCTTAAATTGGAAACATTCGGCTCTCGTGACATTTTCACAGATTAACAACAGATGCTGATGGGACAGATCGTAAGATGCTCTTTCATATATGTAAATAAAAAAAAAAAGAAGAAGAACAGGATGCAGTGCCTGGAACACTGGAAACGGTATCCATGTTTGGAAATCATCTTCAGCTCAGTACACATCTTCAGGACCTAATTCTTTATTTCCAGACACTGCCCATCACAATAACTGCTCCTTTCTACTCAGGTGACGGGTGTGATTTGTGGATGGAGAGAGCTGGAGGTGGAGATAATGAACTCATTCGATACGGAGCGTAACCTGCCTTTTGTCTGCCAGTGGGCGTGGTCTCCTTTTGTTTGGTTTTTTTAACCACAGCTTTGCATAGGTAGTTGGGGGTCTTTTATCTGTTTTTACAGGCTTTCTTGAGTGGGTGTTTTATAGTTTTGTGGCATACAGCTAAATCCCAATCCAGGATATTTGGGAAAATGTGGTGACCAACTGCCTGAGAAAATGTGAAAAGGGCAGGTGACAGTGGAGAGTCCTAAATCTGCTAAATCTGGAGGCAATTATTGGGACTTGTCTCCCGTGGTAATCTGTAATTCTCTCTTCCAGTGTCATCAGATTTAGAGATAAACCAGATCAGAAATAAAAATAGCATGTCATTTTGTAAGAAACTTTATGATCTAGAAACCGGTGAACCATCTGATAACACCTTGAATAGTAAATACATTTTTTTTGTGGGTAATGTTCCATCCTTGTTTATTTACTCTTAACTGCGGTTTTATTCCAACATGAGGTCTGCAAAATGATTCTGTGACCACGTACAAAAGCTCCTCTTTAGCTCGAGAGAGGTTATAGATGGGGTAGGTGATCGAAAAGCTTATTTTAGGTTTCTGAAGACTTCCCTCGCTCTACAGTACCATCTGCTACCATCTTTGATGTAGCTATGTGTGATAAATAGTCCACCCTTTGGGCATTTTCTTGAGTAATGAAGTTCTCCTGCTTCTGATTCTGCGAGCTGAAGCAAAAGCATGCTAACTGGTTAATTTATCGAAACACCCTTATGGGAATTTCCCAGCTTTCTATTAAAGCTGCTTTGAAAATTATTTCATCCAGAGGTTCTCTTCCTCTGGTTTGTGACTATGGCCATCATGGGTAATATTGAAATATTGCAAGGAAGCTTGATATGGTATTGTTCCTTGGACTATAACAAAGAACAGGGGGGTATAAAAGCGGGTGTGTCCTGAGTGAAGAGAAACAATGAGTGACAGTGGAAATCTATTGATTTTTCAGCTCGTTGTTCTTTTTGGTGACCTTTTAAAAGCCCTGGCACTAAGGCGTTTTTAGGCATCACCTTTAATATTCTTAGAGAAATGTGATTTATCTTGTACGTGTAACCCTGGAGTGCAGTGATGTTTTTATCAATGCAAAAAGGCAGTGAAGACAGTGAGCTTTCAAGTGTCAGGTGTGACACTATCAGAACCCACTGGGAGATGCTGTGACTTTGCAGATGTATCTCTGCAGTATAGAGTAATTTTTTTTTCCAAAAAAGAAACAGTTCTGATCTGTGTAATATGTTAATGGCTCATAATGTTTATGCAAAAATGAGCATTTTAGGCAGGTAATAGGAAGCTTCTGTCTTTACCGAGTGAGTCATTTATTGATAATTTATATTTTTTATTCTAAATTATTTATTTTTAAGCAGCAGTAATCAGGAATCATTGCCACTGGATGATAATGCCTTGTGCGGGAATTACAGGTAGCGGTAGCAGTGGATTAATAGGTGCTTGCCATTAAGGCTTCTTAGTGGCCAGTGACTCATCTTGCTGTCGTCCTGTTTCAAGGACACAGCTCTCTGCAAACAGCACGTCACATGGAGCCGGGTCTCCTTCAGGGGCTTCCACTGAGGCCTCTCTGCCCAAGGCCCTCCTGCGTCATGTATAATTCAGCAAAGAGGAACATATCTGCAGCCTCTCCCTCCGAACACCGAATCGGAGCCACGTCACCACGGCTGTCTTTTGGAGTAAAGGGAACATCTAGCTGGAGCGTAACACCTAGCGTGGTATCGCCGGAGGGCAGACGTTAGTGATTAGCGGTGCGTGCCACCTGTGCGAGCACCAAAGGTCAGTCAAGGATGGCAACTACCATAGGACTGCAAAACCAAAACACAAAACAGCAGACGGTTGAAATGACTGTTTATGCAACTTATAAATCACAAATCGACAGATTCCTGCACGGAAGGTCACTGAAACGACTGTATTACTTTGAGCAAGCACCTCAAACACTTGTTTAATGTGAAACAAAGGAATAAAATTTACATTTTTTATCCTTTTAACTCAGAAAAAATACTTGGGGGATGCATAGACTGTGAAGTTGCACTCCCTGAATCCCAGGCTGACTCACAAGCATTCAGGCTATGCCGAGTTGTGTACAGGAGTTCAACAGTGGTGCATAAATGGCACCGTACCGGGGTTTAATCCACTCGATGTTGGTTATGGGCGGTGAGAGATACACCACACCTCTGTCACAGTAGGCTTTGTAAAGATATAGTGATCGCCTTGGTAGGGTTTTTGACTGAAGGGGGCTCCTACATCTGGGTTAGACATCTGAGAAACACTAATTTGTGTGGGTGGGAGTGGGATGAGGAGGGAGCCTGGGGAAGATTTCTTAATAGTCTCTAAGTAACTACTGTAGGGACCATTCATACCGCAAAACCAAATAGAAACCGTCCATTGAAATGTTGCAAAGAGAGAAGCCAACAGAGAGGCCAACAGAACCCAACTTCTGGCCACAAAGAGACTTACTTGAGCTGCTCCTATCATGCATATGGATGAACATCAGAGGCTCATGGTCCTTCTACAAGATAAAAAAAAAAATGGTGCGTTCATATTGGGTGCCGTCAGCAGGAAGGACCAAGCAGGTTATAAATAATATGAACTGTGAAAAATTTACCAAGCAGGTTCCTGTACACGGTAATGATATACATTACGTTTTAAAGAAAGATTGCTTCAGCTTTTGATATTTATGAATTTTTGTGCAATATACCGTAGGTGAAATTCAAATAGGTGAGAATGCTGAAGCTTCATAATGATTGTGAGACATGTCAAATCAGGAGGTGATATTTGGAACTGACAGTTGCAGTCAAGGATGGTGATGTGGCATGTAGAAGAGTGAGCCCAGAAAGTAGGTCAGGATCTATTTGAGTGAGTTATTTTTTCAATACATTTAAAACGCCAGTGGCAACACACCCAGTGTGGGGGAAAACGTGTAGAAACTGACTGAGACTAAGGGCAGAAGTCCCGCTTACTGCTAGTAATGTCACAGTCTGCATATTCCCATATTGCCTGGCAACCATCACAGAGACAGGGAAACCAACTGTCTAATTGCTCTATCCTAGCACTCCGTCCATCATTCAGCACTAGTTCAGATTTACAGTGAAGATTTGAGATTGGTGTCTGTATTTTTATTATTGTTTTTTAAAAATGCATGTTGGGTGACAGTTGAAAGTAATTTAACTTGATCATTTTCTAAAATGGCAGTGCTGGACATAGGGGAGCTGAGAGACACTGCAGCAACCACTGCAATAAAGACCTCTCTTTGTTTTCAATATCCTGTTTTTCAGGCTTTCTGATTTTATTAGATTCCCTTTTTTAGGACGCCTGTCATTCGTCACGTTTGGCAGATGTTACATTTCATATCGCATGCATGTACTGGTTGTTCATAATGAGTGGATTCATTTAACAGAGCAGAGGTCCATTATCATGCATGGCATGCATGGTGACTGAGAGGTTAAATGAGTAATAATGAGTTTGCATAACACTTGGTTCAGCTGAAGGCTCCCTCCTTTCTAAAAATCCTAACAATGAGACACACAGCGAATAAGAGTGGTTTTGGAAACTATAAATACTTCAGCCCTACCATTGTGACACTGTCTAGAATCCAATATGTCATATTTTTCACTTTGTGCTGAATTGAATCACAGCCCCAACCAATCATTGTTCGGTCTCACAACCACACGTCTGTAAACAAACACAATGGTTTGCTCACTAAATGGCAATCATTGCATTAACATATTTGGTTTGTTGTTCTTAATTGTAGCTTAATAACAGATTAAAACAAACACTCCTAGGCAGTTAATGCATACCGTTTAGTATTGACAGTTACGCTCTCAAAATGACTGCGCTGCTATAATGGCATATGTGTCTCCAACATTCCCCAATAGACACTACGGCTTGTGTTCCCCTTAATGATAATGGATGCTGTTTTTGCCAAATGCTCCTTCTGTATCTCGTTTTTTTACCTGAATTTCTATGTTGAGTTTTGCAAGGCATTTAAAAAGACATTGTGAATCGCAGGAGAGGCTCCGCCAAGAGACTGATAGCTAAGAAAGTTTCGTTGAATTCTTGCATGGGAGTTCCAGGTGTATCCGTAGCCACACATGGTCACACAGTGCCATCTGTTTTAACTGCCTTCATGTCCGAGTCCTTCTCTGAGGTCCAAGTCTGACGTGGGCAGCATTTGTGCCTTTTGTCATTGAAAGCGATTGGCATTCTGCTCTACAAAAGCAAAACACAGCAATTGCACATTTCATCAAAATTGAGTTATGACCAATGTTGTCTTTTAGTTATGACCGACCATTCTTTAAGGCTCTATTTTATCTTGTGACAAAATATTTTACTTCAGCTATGCTCTGTTTTAAATAAGCACACTATCGTTTACCTACTTGCTACACAAATGGATATGAAGTCAGAAAACTTTGAAGCCCTTCTTTTCAGTTTCACTGTTAGCATAGTTGCTGTGTTTTGCCTTTGTAGGGCAGTACACTGAATAAACGTTATCTTTTCCTAGTTAAGCATTATGTAATGAAATTTCAGTTCACACCCTGATAAAGCTTAAATGTCATCTAGAAACTAAACAAACCACACAGGTCAATGTTTGTGGCACCACTGTGTGTGTAATCTGATCACCTGAGCGTTGTTGCCGAGGGTTAGTGGTTCGGGGCAGTGTAAGGAGTGTCGTAGATCCTCTCATGGACACATAGTTAAGCAGGCATATTGATGTGGTCTCAGGTACATTATTACATGTCACCACCAGTTTGCCACTTAGCGCATGATAGGCGTTTTCCTCATCCTGATTGGATGTGTACGTTGCATTTTCCTGAAAGGTCTTGTGCTTTCTTTTCTGCATACCCACCACGTCAATAAAACGCTGCATGTTAGCCCTCGTAGCGGTAGGTACGGGGGGTGGGAGACACAAGGCCAGGTGCAGCCGTGTGGAGCTCCCCAGCATGTCGGACCCATCTGCTGCAATTAAACAGGACTGTCAGATCTCTGCCATTCAGATATAAACTGCCCGCTGGGTCCTGACAACGGATTTTCCCCTTTCTTCTTTTATTAAATTAACTCCGCATAAAGCATGTTTTTTTCGTTATCCTGTTTTTAGCTGTCTTCTTTTTTATTTGTTGTTGGTGGATTAAATTCTCCTTCTGGAAAAGCCTATAATTTGTTATGTGTGATAAATACCTTATTGCGTGTATAGCTCACGATTAATGGGAATAAGGCCACGTAGACAGCCAGCACCATGTGGCAAAGCCTCGCCATCTCAGTGACAGGAACCATGATGGGCCATAGTAAAGGCACACTTTGGGTACCTCGTCCCTTTCCATGGGTGGATGGGAATAGGGTGGGTGCCGAACAACATGGATAAAAAAAATATGCCATTGTTGGTGGGCAAGAGAAGGATAAATGTCACACTCAGGCCTGTCTTCTGTTACAGAGAAAACCATCAAGTTTCTGTGCTGGATTTGTTTGAACAAATTAAGAAAAGTATACCAATAGATACAGATGTGAGTGAGCAATCAAAGGAATACATCAACAAAAATAGTCACCTGACTTTCCCTGTCGAGACAGACGGCTGCCCACCCCCTGCCCCCCTACAGCATTACCCAGCACAGCTTGTATGATAACTCAGGATGAGTAAGATGATAGTCATCACAACTCAAATATTGTTGCTACCCAGAAAACGATTCCGCTATCTTCTCTGAGAGCAAATTGAAATATTGTTTTTATGCCTGGGTTTAATAACATGTCTTCGTTAGCTGCCTTTGATAAAGGTCTTTTAGTACGATAGGCCCATCTGGTACTATTCCGGGGGTTTTATCATTTCAACACTAAAGGAAGAGAAAGAAATGAATCCAGAGACCCAGAGTATTTCAGGATTATGTGAGGTCATCCTTGTTTTATGAAAGGAAACGGCATTTCCCAGGACCAACATCCAGATGGAAGCATGTGCTTCTATCTGTGCAACTGCTAAGACACTTTGTAATTCTAGCTACTCCCTGGGTCAAGGTGTCCCAGTGCCTGGTGTCAGGAGGATATATCCAGGGAGCCAGTCACCTCCCAGGAGGGCCATTTATTGAATGTTCACACGGGTGTACTGGTTGAGCCACCATTCAGGTGGAGGAGGGGTGGGCAAACAGTTTTGGTGCCACAGCCATCATCCATGATGCAGTGGAAATCATTAGCCTACCCAGAATGCTCCAGAACAACTTGCTGGCCCTCAGAATCTCTCGCCACCAACCTTGGGACATCCATGTTCAGCAGTGAAAGTAAGTAATACGATTACCCTCAGCTCAAGTACACGATGGGTAATTCTGGTGAATTATCTTAATGTTCTCGAACGAGAGTTCTGTATCGTTCCCCCGAGCTGGAGGCGGAACGATCTGGCCGTTTGTAAGTCAACATATAATGAAACACGCAGCAGTATATTTTTGTATTGCTTACATATTCCATAATTATCCCAGATTATGCCATTGTTTGTTTGCATGATGGATTCATTGCCTAGAGTGATGTGTTTATCTGATTAAATTAGTTTTCTATGAATGTCTTTAAAATTATACACAGCAGAAGTCTCACTTAATGAAAAGCAAAGAGAACAAGCTGCGGGGTACGTCATCACTGGCTCTCATTTCAAAGATGTTTTTCTGTTTTTTCTGGTCTTCCTGGCATTTTTTATTTTTTTTTTGAAAAGCACATGGGAGGTGCTCTGGAGCAATAGAACATGATGGGATGCAGTGTATGGCTGATACTCATCATTAATAGTATCAGAAACACCCAGCCCACCATCTCCCTCAAAGACCCAAGGGCCGCCGTGTGGTGTAAACGATGTGAAATTCCGCCAAGAGCCTCCTCCTCGGGATATCTGATTGACGACCTGTGTGGCTACGCTGGAGGGAGCAATCATTTTGACGAGAATCCCAGCAAATCATGGTAGAAAACACTATAAAGGAGGCACAATTTGCAGGATTTTTCGTAGCACAAACTGGTCACTGGAAGAAGAAGAGTGTTCCGATGTTAACTTGTTGGCATACCAGCACTTTCCCTTAATTTATCTGAAGAATAAAAGTCAGAGGTGTTGCTTCTTTCCCCAGAGAACAAGAAATCTGTTAGATTTACTGCGTCTTCATTAGGATTATAAATGCCATTCCCTGGATAACTGTGATAGGTGGATGACTCATGATGGAATGCAGTAGCCAGCTCAATCACTCTTGAGGTATTTGCGTCAACCTCTGCCTGACGGCATGGTTCCCGTTGCAGCGGACTATTGTTTTGATTCATGTATGGGGTTCTGTAAGCCACAGGCTATCAGTCGGAGTATAAGAGCGGCTGGAAAATCATTTTCCTGTATCTACGTTGATGCCTATAGGATCAACAGTCACACTAAAACTTCCTTAGCGCTTTCCCTGTTGAACGGCCTATCATGCAGTGCCTTTGTCAGTTCAGGATGCCCCCGTCCTACAAACATTATATATTACACCAATGACCAAATATCCCCACAATGGGATAAAAACCTGTTATTTTGTTTACCTTGTATGTGGGAACCATTTTTTTGGCAACATAGAATGAGGAGATGCTTCTGGAGCAGAAAGGTCTGCTTTTAAGGGATCCACAATGGGTGTGTAAGCTGTTGGAGACATCTTACTCTAACTAGAGGCTCAACCAGTCTGAGAGGAAACAATAGGAGATGTTCTATACTGGAACTCTTTAGAAAGTTCTATCCACAGAAAAGCAAAATGGGTTGTGTGTTTTGAACGTTTTGGTTCAATTTAATAAAAATTTATGACTGTGATCAAAAAACTAAAAATGCCAAAAGATTTATATTTTGTTTGGTTATTTATGGGTAAAGTTTGGGTTGAGTATGGGTTAAGGTTGTCATTGTTGGGATTAGGGTTTTGCCCCTAGAGATGAATGGACGGTCACCACAATAATATGAGTACAGGTCTGTGTATGTGTGCATGTGTGTCTGTATAGGAAATTTCTTGCCATTACCGATTATCAGACTATTATTTCAAAAACCAACACCGATTGTTTGGGATGTTCTGCTTGAATAAGCTTAAATATAAAAATAAATGAATTACATTCCATAACTATGAAAAAGTAAAAGAAAATACCTACTCTAGCATACAACAACAATCCCAGAGCACTATAATTTATAACTATATACATCTTACATATTTCTAACATTTATTGCAGAGAACTGGTCTTCAAGTGTGATAAGCTTTCCGAGTAATATCTTTTGATTTTACACTGTGTGCACTGAATTTTCTTTTGCTATCAAATGCTTGCATTTCTAACGGATTAGCGTTATTTGACAGTACTGTAGCCTTTTTTATTGGAACAGAGTTGTTTTTCAGAAACTCTTCACTGTCTCACCATAAGGTGAGCAATCAGATTTGTTGTGGTGAACTTTATTAGTGAAAATTTTAGCAGATCAGTATTCACAAAATACATTTGGAATGACATTGAAATAATTCTCCACAGCAGTAAATTTTCAAACTGTTTAGTACACGGGTGTGCAAAGCAAGATGGGTCTCCATTTTAAAGGAAATAATCTGTGGTAAATATCGGCTCATTTTTAATAATAATAATAATAATAATAATGATGATGATGATGATAATTGATACTTTTATTGATCCCCGTGGGGAAATTGTCCTTACATCTCCCTCAACTTGCTCTTTGTAGAGTAAGCTGTCCAGAAAGGGCAGCCACCTGTTGGCTTGAACAGGGGGCTGGGGATTAAGGGCCTCACTCATGGACCCGCTGAGGCTGAGTTTGAACTGATCAATGGCTGATTGTTGCTGTATCAGCTGATACTGATAGTTGGCCAATACAATCGATGCATCTCTTACATATATACACACATACGCATATATATTTACACATACATAATGTGTGTGTGTGTTAATTGATTATTGATAAAAGTTCTTAGTACAAAACTATTTTGAATTTGTCTAGAATAAACAATAAAAGTAAAATTTAGGTACAATGGTAATTGTTGACTGAGTGAGTCTCCAAACCAAGAGACTTGTCGGCTTTAGTTATTCTTCCGTTTTCTCTCTTTTCTCTCTTTTTGTTTTAACGGCATTCCAGCCATCCATGAGGGTTGTTTGAAAACGCTGTTGAGTTGTTGGCATATTTTCAGTAAGGGGGGAGCGATTAAGAGCGTATTTGACAGCTGAGGAATATTCAGCATGAAGCTGTGACTGTTTGATACCAATTGTGTATCTTGTCCTTGTGACATCTTGACGCTGTCTCAGCCTTCTAAGTTCCACTAAATATCCTACCTCAACAGAGTCACGATTAATTAGATCTTTTCTATTTTTTTGGACCCTTCTGTTCAAATTTGTCATAAGGCATAAGAGAAAGAGAAAGAGCTGTAGCAAATTTGTATTTGTTCTCCTGGAGTATGTGAGAACTCTGTCTAGGTTTAAACATGGAGGCCTGATTCCTTGGGCTGTAGGGGGTCTGTCTTGTAATTTTATCGTATTACAAGAAACTCACTGTGGGTAACCGTCACTCTCTTCTGACATACTGCACAGATATGCAATAGTAATTGAACTTGCAATATGTGAAGAACCTGTTTTAAGACGTGGCTACCTGCTGTCAGAGAAGTCCATTGAGACACTGCCCTTTGTTCACGAACTTATTGGGTTTAGGACATGGCTGTTTCAATGGCCCACCTTTGATCAGGCTTGATCTCATCCTCGACACTAGCATGTGGCTTGGATAAACACAAGCTGAGGGTGATCAATGTGCCATTTGTCTTTCCAGAATCACATCTGTTGTTCTTCTTGTCAGTGTCCGCAGCCGTACACGGCTGCCTTGTGTCTGAGCTGACATCTGCGTGCCAAGACAGTGTCTGGCTGTTGTTGCGTATTCATCAGCAGTTTTTTTTCTCAGCAAAGCATGTTTGTTTGTTTGAGTTTGCTCAAAAATTGCCCAAAGGCTGTTCCCCTTTTTCATAAGAAAACTTTACAAACAGGTTGTGATTCGTGAAGAGATTGAGGATTATGCAGCCCTTCGAAAGGAATCTTGATGTCAAGTAAAAAAATGAAGAACATAGAATATGTGACTGTTTCAAGAGATCCGTAGATGATCTGACAAATCCAGTCTATTCTGAGTAATACCACAGTCTTTTGCAGTCATGTCAACTGTTCACTGCCAATCAACCCCAACAATTTTTTCCTTGTGGTTTGTTCACACTGCTCTAATGGGTCCAAACTCCAGCCATAGTACAACCCCTTTAGTACACTAAGGAGAAGAAGAGATACTGTACCATTGTTTGTATCAAGCATCCCCACATTCAACACCTACTCATGCTTGTTTAGTCTATAAGATCTTTCCACTTGAAATATGAGTTATGTATGAAAGGGAACTTGATTAAACTCTGATTGAAAACAACATAGTAGCAGCTTTTACCATGCTTCAGGAACATCAAATATTTATGAGAATATAAAGCATTTAGAGAAGATGCTACATACCATTCGAAAACCCCTGCACCCAATTCTCAAGAGAAGATGGAGAGAGATGCCACCGTCAATATGATCTACCCCTCTATTCTCAGTTTCCCGTTGCTAGGTAACATAGAATGAGGAGATGCTTCTGGAGCAGTAAGGTCTGTTTTTAAGGGATCCACAATGGGTGTGTAAGTTGTTGGAAACATCTTTCTCTAACTAGAGCCTCAACCTCAGTCTGAGAGGAAACAATAGGAGTTGTCCTATACTGAACTCTTGCCACCGCTTCCTTTTCAGGTCCCCACAAAGATCTGTGAATGTAGTCAAAAAAGTAAAAATGCCAGTCTCATATTTTTCTTTGATTACTTAATGGTTAAGGTTAGGGCTGGATAGGGGTTAAGGTTGTCATGTTGGGATTAGAGTTTTCCTCATAGAAATGAATGGAGAGTCCCCACAAATATATAATTATAATCATGCGTGTGTGTGTGTGTGTATCATTTTTTGTTTATTATGGTTTTGGCATTTAAAACGGCACTCATTCAAGGCTGCGTAAATACCATGATATTGCAATCCTGCATAGTCAGCAGAACTGTATGTTGTCTGTAGACCTCTTTAAAAATGGATTTTTCTAGGAAGGCGGGTAGGCAGGTGCATGCAGCATGTGCGTGTCATCTCTGTTCCAGCTCTGGCCTAAGTCTGGGCAGCACTGAGTCCTCATATGGATATTCATCTGACGGTGACAAAAAAATTACAGGTTGAGAGTCAACAGTGTCCTGTTCATTCAAGGAAACTAATATACATTTTTACAATACAATAGCAATGTTTGTTATTCCAGTTCTTAATTTTTTTAAGCTAACAGGAATCTATTTGTAACTTTGATAAAAGAATTGGACTCCCCCTGGTGGTTCCCGTGAGCAGTGGTGAGCGTCAAGCAGTTGAACTTGCTAATGAAGAGTGGACATCATTTAAAGCAAAGCTGTATTTAGTCTCAGGTGATTATGTGTTACCCACAAAAGAATGGCAGTCATAATTATTTAAGGAACACGTTCTCATATTTTAAAAATGCAAGTCTTGTCTGATCTCGGGACCGCGTCCTTAGGGTACATCGGGGACGTATACATTTCCTGCTGTTTCCAGGGAAGTTCCGCTGTGGTCAGTATCGGTATATTTTACTTGCCCACTAGAGTCCTGGGCTCAGTTTCCTTCTATAATGTGCCAAGCAGTAGTGAAATGGAAGACTGATGTTGCATGATTTGTTCTTTCATTTTGGAGCCGTGGACACCTCGCATAACAGGGCAGTTTGGATTTAGGGGACTTGAATGTGGAGCTGATCGTCTGCCACCGCGCTCCAAATAGCCAGACGTCTACAGAGGGGTGAGAACCCTGAGCAAGTATCTTGTACGCTGTCATGAAGATGCAGCACGAGTTGGAGTTGAAAATTCTAGTTCTTCATTGTTTTTTTTTTATTCCTTTTCCAGTATTTCCAATATTACAATTTTTATTATGAAATCAGAACTCGGAGCACATTGCCGGTACTTACAGACATACCAGAATTGGTTTGTGGTTTGGTGCCAGACAAAAGTACATTTGAACACTGTACGTGAAAATAAAGAACACAATAGAAATCACAAATTTTCTGGAAACACAGTACAAAGATATCATAAATATTGTTTGCATTAGAGTTCCATGCGCAAATGACTGCAAAGTGCAAAGGAAATGGTACTCCGAGAGAAATCTGCAGGTTTCTGAGACACAACAGACCAATGATAATCTCAAAAGAAAAGTTTTGCCGGTGACCTGTTTCTTTGTATGATTTACCTTTTCTGTGAAGAAATCTTGTTAAAGGGATTCAGATATCTTAATGAGCTTAATGAACAGTCGAATTAGAGAAATGCTAATTGCCATTAGTTGGAAGTGAACTCATTATGCATTCAAACATTGAACGGCATGCTAGGCTATTTTGGTCTTATTCTGTTAAAACTGGATGATGAAAATGTATTTGTATGTATGTATAAATGTGTATGTACCTGGGGGAGGGGGGGGCTGCCCAGAACATCCACGAAGATTTAGTGAAATAGAAAATCCTTTTAGGCTTTATGCATGACTCGAAACGAGCAGACATGGGCGGAGTTGGACGGCCCCCGCTGCTTTTAAGGGAACACTCACCCTTATTGCTGTATTTTTTGTCTTTGTTGTGCTGCTTCTGTATTTTGCTATTTCGTACAGACGGCGCTATATCCACAGCCAGCTCACTGGAAGGCCCCTTTCATCTGTTTCATTAGCAAATGAGCATCCGGTCCATCTCCCGCAACCTATGGGACAGCTGCGAGAGACTTAAGGAAAATAAGCTCCCGATCCCACTGATTACTTAACCCTTCGCTCTCCTCATCCTTGAACCCTGTTTTTTTGACTGATGGAGAGATGGGCAACAGTTTCCTGTCGGCCATGGGGATTTTGTCAAAACTAGTAGTTAGCGTACAGTAAATGGTTTCTACAACTTATTGGGTGGAGAGCATGTTTGATAGTTATTTGATTGCATATTTATTATTGTAACGTTGTTATCAGAAATTATTAAAAGAGTGTTTTTGCAGCTGTGTTTTCCATGGCACGTCCAATTTAGGCAGCTATTACAGGTAAATGTAAACACTGTTTGTGTACAAACAGAGGTTAATTTCCGAGCTGAACAGTTATGCTGCAGCACTATGACAAATCACGATGGTAGGTATCACTGCCGGACCTGTCAGAAAGGCCACTGTACTTGATGAGGCGAGTTTGAGACGACGCCTTACTCATTGGCTTCTTCATGTCCCCTCGTTTGGTATTTTTACGTATAGTGGAGGTTTTCACCCAGAGTGCCACAGCGTGGCTGTGCAGAAGTTTGGTGTGGGCTCCAGTGGGGGGCAGCCCAGCAAAACACTGGGTCCCCTGGTCCTGGCAGGAGATGTGGGCTGTCAATAGTGTGCAGAAACCAGCTCTGAGAACAAAGGCGCTGTAAGGTTTTCAGTCAGGCATGGAGCTGATCCCGTTAAACTTAACAGAAAGTAATGAGTCTGGTGGACTCATCAGAAAAATATAGCAGGGAATAATGAAGGACTTAGTCTCTCAGGGATCTTTGAGTTGGCCGGCAAGGGCTCCTGCAAGAGAAGGAAATGTGTTTTTTTTTTCTTTTCTTTGCTGTGAGCAAGAAGGTGCTTGTTTACCAGTTTGTCCGTATAATTTGCAGTAGTGCACAGTAAGCATTTACAAGTGTATGAAGCTGCCATCTTTGCCTTTGTGAGAATTTTCCATTAAGCTGCTCTGAAAATTTGTTCTGGGTTTATAAGTACCGATAACATTTAAAACACGACGTTACGTATATCATTAACAAGGGGTTATAACCTGTGGAATTTCAGAGCCTCTGGTTTTTTTTTGGCAGTTTCTTATTGCTGCCGCTGGTAATGACTGTCTGACAGCTTATCAGCAGTGATGTCAGGCACGTTCATTTACAGTTCTGGGTTCAAGATCGTGTCACTTTGAGTGGCAAATTCTGAAATGAGCCACTTGTCTGCCGCAGACTCCAGGCCCTTTAATTATGGGATGTTAAGTACCTTGTGTGAAATTATATATAATATATATATAATGTCCCATGACATCAGTGAGATTTTAACTGTTCGCTGTCTGGATACCTTTCTCGATAAACTGAACCATTGTGAAATCTGCGCAGAATATCCATGCATTTCAATTTCGCTGGAATGCCCATTCCAGTAATGGTGAGATTGGCCCTTTATACATCTTCGGCAAAGTAATGAGATTAAGACTAACAACGGCCAAGTGTTCTGCCTCACGGTGTTCAGAATTAAGCGGACCTGCCCCCGAACACAGAAGCAGATGCACTGCGTCATCTTTTGTGTGTGCTTTTGCATGGTAGCCTTGAGGGTCTAGCAGAATTGTGCGGAACACAATCAGCCTTATCCACTTGCAGACACCGCCTGTCTTTACATGGAAAGCCTTCTGTGTCAATTACAGTATGACAGCCTGACCCAAGCAGTCTCAAGCCCTGGAGCTTGTCCTTCCTGTCATCACCCGTTTTTGTCTCTCATGATTCTTTTACGTACACTTCATTATTAATGCACAATACGGCAACAGCAACTGCAAAAATTGTTTCTTAACTAAACAACACTCGTGCCTTTTAAAGGCATTTAAATAAAACAAAAATCCAGTCTGTGCGATGCTTTTTCAAAATTTCAGATTTGTAATTGAAAACCCAGAAGTCCTTGGAAAAGAAAGGCATTATTAAACTGTTTTGGAACATTACATATTTACGACTCAATGGGCCTTTGATTTGTAAGACATGAAGGCATACAGGGAGAACAAAATTATACTATTTATCGACATCATTTTGTTTATTGACAGACGCCCAGTCGATCGGGTAAAATAGTCTTTTTGAGTATTTTAGGAAGATATACGAGTTTTCACTGGTAAAAAAAATTAATAGTACTAATAACCAGGTTTGTTTTTTTAATTGGATGTCTTATTGTTTCATACAATTCTTTTTTTTGTTATTTTTTGTAGTTTTAACTATTTGAAGAGATAAAGGAGCTTGTCATTAAGTCGTAATAGCAACATTATGATCAACTTTTTAAATAATTGAATCATTTCATAGGGGTTCACTTTTGTCTTTGTGCTGAAGAAAAATACTGAGCAGGTACCGGATGGTTCTTGGGCGATTACTCTACCACTACCCATGCAAGTGATTCAAAGTCGTCAAACAAGGCCTGCCATTTTCTCCAACCCCCCACCCCTAACGCCCTCCTCCCACCAGGCCGGCTTCTTTGGCAGGCTGCGTAGCATCCGGATTTTTCAAAACACGGCACAAGGAAGCCTTCGCCAGTGCTGTTTGTCATCTGTCCGAGCATCCTGGGTAAAACGACCATCCCGCTCGTCCTCTAAGGTCTTGAAACAAACTGTCAGTGCCCCTTGGTGTTAATCCTTTTCAGGAATTGGGATGGGGGTTGTGCAAAGTGTTGATTTGCTCGTATCAAGAGGCCAAAATAAGATGATATGACAGCCCCGATATTGTGATTTTATTGAGCATATAGTTGGTGACTGTATAGTTATGACAAAGAATTATTAACATAAAGACCATAAAGACAGGCATTGCCAGAGAGTCACACCGTGTATCTTCTCTTGAAAATTGTAAATGCACCAGCAAATATCACAGCAGTCCCCTTATACAGAACAGCCATTTTCCCAGATAGTGGGGTCATGCTCCGCTCACCTTTGTCATCCCTGACTGCTTTCCAGGAAATATCATCCTAATGGTAACAAGCCGGACAAAAGCCTGCTGTAACACTGACATCGGCGGCTTGTCCTGTATGCGGCTTTGTGTGACTTACTCCTTGTACAATTAATCTCTCGGGCAAAGCAGGATGTCACCACCACCTACTCGTCATGGGGGTGCCACCAGCTCCAGATATTAGGCAACTCAACAGGGGAGGGAGGGTTTTGTCTTTGTTTTTGTTTGTATATTTTATGCATCAGGGGCTTAATACAGCTGCATGGCATTGCTGATTTATGTCACTTTTCTCTACACAGGACATTTCTGTTCATTATTTTATGAGCTGAAAACGGCGATATTTATTTTTAAATTTTCTCCTTTGATTGCATGACTATAAAGCATCGTTTTGCCATTGACAGTTCACAGAACATCTTTTTCGACCGTTTCTCCCAGAGTCACAGAGTTGACGTCCCGTCCGCAGATCAGTGGGGACTGGAGCGTGCCGTGCACACGCGTAGCCATGGCAGTAATTTGCCACGAACGGCAGTGCAGCCCAGTGATGTCACATGGAGATCAAAGGCAGTGTCTCCACCGGGAACGTTTCTCTCATCCCAGATCTGTGCATCAGAGCTGCTCAAATTAAATTTTAGATTAGGCGGCAAAACACTCCTAATGTAGAATGCCAAGCACCAAAGCTTTCAGATTGCTGGGGGTGGGGGACACATTATTTTAAGCCTCCTCAGGGGGGACTGGGCTGGTTTAAAGTTTTCTGGCATATTCTGCTAACTCTACAGCTTACCCAGCCGCCCCGGAGACATACTGTGGCAAGTCAATTAACCCTAATTAAGGGTCTGTTGCATACCCATCCTGGGACGTTATGTGTGCCCTTGTCACCCACATGCTGGGTCCTCAGAACAAATCTGCCTCTCCTTTCTAACTCACCTTCCTGAGTGATTAACTCCAGCTAGTTTGTTTGTATCTCCCATAGAGATATTTTTTCCCCGGCCCTTCGTGGCATACATGACAGCAGGGATTCACTCTGGTCTTTTCGGTTTCCTGTTATAGTGAGCCGCAAACAACTCGTCTTAAAATAACACGTCAACCAGATTTAGCCAGTCCTGCCGCCATCTTTTGTGGAACATAGTGGGGGGAAAGGGGGTGTTTGGGCCACTGGCACAGTTTGAGATGAGAAATATAACAATATTTAGAGCAACAATATTTTAGACAGTGGATACTTATACCCTCCGATTTGAAGAGAATCTCTCTCTTTATTTCCCAATAATTTCCTGATGATTGAATCGGAAATGTCGCATTGGAAAAGTGGTAGTCTTGTGCAGTGTTATTGTCTAACGGTAGAGAGTGGACATGAACAATTGCCTTTAGTAATTTCCAATTTGGAAATCTGGACTGGTGACTCTTAGCTGTGCTAATGAGACAGGCTGTTGACCGCAGGAGAACGGGAGCCGGGTGAACTTTGACGACGAGCAGTTTCCTCTATTCTTTTCTGGATCCATTAGAGGAATTGTGCCACAGATGAGAGCCAGCGCTGCTTCAGAAGAGGATCGCCATTGCGCGATTATAAAATTAGAGTAGGAGACAACTAATAATGCAGCCTCGTTTTTGAAATTGATGAAACAATCAGACAACTGCTCTCCCCAGACAAGGATCATCAGCATACCGGGAAAGATCGGTGCGCCCGTAAGTAAGCATAAATAGCTTACGATTGCGGGGAAGCTTTACTCCAGCCTCACAGTCTGTCCCCTGCGGGCCCCATCCCCTCGACTCTCAGCCTGTTACCATGTTGAACGACCAGCATGCTTTTAAATACCGGGCCTCTGGATGCTTCATCTCCATGAAGCTCTAATGTGGCGGAAAGTCTCAATCCAGCAAAGTTTGGGGGAGGGGTAGGATTGGGGTGATGAGGGACCACAGAGAGCAGCTTTTTCTGAAGGCTACCCAGACATCCCAACTCAGCAGCTTGCCCCCCCACCCCCAGAGGCAGATCGGACACCACGGACCCCTCCAAGCTCTTTCCCACGCTCCGTACTCACTCTGCAACGTTCCAGCCCAGGGGGCCTGCTGCCTTATTACTGTATCCCACAGAGGCCCTTTGCATTTAGGATAAGGATTTAATTAGCATTGCATATTTATAGCATGTAATAGAAGGCGGTCTCACCACTGCGGTTATGGCATTTCCAACATAATGTCATTCATATCTGCCAAAGGGAGCAATGTCAAGGGCCTGGGCTCAGGAAAACCAAAACAGGGGCGGGAGATGCCAAGTTGAGGGGATGAAAGGCTGCCATTTTGACCCAATCGCTCGACAGAGGCCTACGTTCACAAAGAGGGCATGCTGGCAGAACCACAGCCCACCACCAGGAGGTGCTAATAATCTCCAGGGAAGCTACCAAGAACATAACCAGCTGTGAGAGGCAGGATAACATGGTGACAGAGCCATTGCCATACTGACAGACCAGATATATTGCTTCTAATATTTAAACTACAGAAAGAGTTACTTGGTAGCACCTCTTTTACAAAACAGTATGGAATATTATATAGCACTGCATAACGCAGAAAATGTAATCATTAGGATGTTATAAAGATATAAGCAGAAGCTAATGTAAACCATGCACCATGTGACCAATTACTGCTGCACAATGTAACCAAAAAAAGCATTTCTGCCTTGAAGTAATGCAACCCTGGATGTATGTCTACGTGCCTTTGTCAGTGCTATAAGACCAAAGAATATAGTTGGCTCTGTAGCCAAACAATATATGGCCAATCTACTGGTCAATATTGAAGACGGCACCTAGTTTCTCCTCTCGGTACTCCTAGGGGGTTTTGCTCTGCTCTCCCCTGTAATGTCCTTGGCCAGTTATGGGCTGTGATTGCTTTCTGGAAGCTTTGACCAAAAACAGGAAATGATTGACAGCCTTATCACATAGGAGTGGGGAAGTAATTGGACCCCAAAAGACAGGGAATAATAGTGGGGGGCAGAATAGCTGAGCTCTGGAAAGGGAGGCACAATGCATGTGACTGGGCCAGGAGGAGGATACTTGGGACACCTCCTGTGACAAATATCCTGATAATTGATAGGAAAAGTGTATAAAACCAGTGTAATTCACCATGTGACACTCTCCTGCTGGGTGTCCGGTCTTGTTTGTAAATTGGATGTTGCACTAAAGAACTGACTTTGGAATTAAACACGAGCAACTACTTATTCCTGAAAGGAATAACCACAACAATGAAGGGGGGGGGGGGACCTCGGTTTTTCCCCTGGAGCTGAAACTATATGCCTTGACTTTGATGTCTGACTGGGGACACCTCTGGAGACCCGAAACCCATCTCAAAAGGCCAGTCAAAGCCCACCCTCCATGCTCCCGTCCCCATGCCACATGAGTCAGTTCTGCACCACCCCCGTGTGATGGAATAGTCTGGGTATGTAAGCACATCATATTACTAAACCTCTACTGCGTGGGAGTGATTTTCTCCCAAAATGGGAAGATATCCTGCTCTGAGATGCTTGGACACTCTGACCAGACATCAAAATAACACATCGGGCACTTTCCCCTGCAGTATTTTGAGTTTTTTTATACACACACATCACATGACCAACACTACTATTTATTACCTCATGTTTAGTGTTTATTACCCAGTGACACCCATCTTCCATGTTCATTTATGATCTAATTTTTCCTCGTAACATTAACCTTCACAAAACAACGCGAAGGATCTGATCAGCCTGCGGATTTGCACCCATGGCTGACCGAACCACAAGGTGCCCGCCCTGATCTATTAAGGTGGTTTGCAAACCAACCAGCTGAGACCTTTCCATTACCCAGACATTGGTGACCTCTTCCTGGGGATGGTGTGACATTTATAAACAAATGCACAGCCGAACTCAGTTTTATAACTCAGAAAATAGCATCTTTAACCTCTTCAGCTGTACAGTAATGTATTTCAATATAATTACAACCAAGCGGTGGATTAAGTTAAACAGATGACATTTGTAATTGAATGATAAGATTTATTGTTGCCTTCAAATTATAGGCAGTTGGATTTATGCGATCTGCATTAAAAGCTGTCGCCTCTGTCGCACAAGCAGTTAAAAAGCTATATCATATACAAAGACCTTTGATGAGATGCTCACTTTGCTGTCATCTGTTAAGCTGCAGCTATGGCAGGAAAAATAACAAGAGCGAATCATTTTGCCGATTAGACTAGTATGAGAACTACTGTCAGACAGACAGACAGACAGACAGGCAGGCAGGCAGACAGACAGGACACACACACACACACAAATACACACAGACAAATACAGCACTTACCAGCCCCACTTAGAGCCACATATACAGTTCAGCATCCGAGCAGCTGCTAAAGCATGCATGTGTTTGTGAGTAAGAAGCCTGAAATTCGCCATCTGCTGTACAACTGATGGGATTTCTGTATCATTCAGTACCCAGTACATTACTGACCCCTACTGGCTGTCGCAGAAAAAAAGATATAGTTTAATCGAGATTAATGATTCTTCAATAGTAACAAAGCAGAATGCAGACTGTTTAAACATGCCAGGACACTGCAACCGGAAGGCTGATGAAGGAATAATTAATGAAAAATTATAGAGCATGTCCTGATTCATGAAGGAAAAGCCCATGGAGGACCCCTTACCTGCATCAGCACCCCTGCTAGGCCTCGTCGCTAAAGAAAATAGCAGCTTGCTTGTTGTGCCTGGCAGACCATTAATAAAAGACCCTGCATAGGAGGAGGGTGCAGGCAGGCTGTCACCCCCCCCCGTCCCAACCTCACACCTTCCCGGGATCTCTGCCGTCCTACTAGCTGCTGCGACCTGAATCCCCAGCAGCCGTGGCTCAGTCACACTGCAGCACAGCACCGGCACTGCAGACAAGCAGCCGGCATGTGGCCCATTCAGCCTCCATGGGGGAATCGACAGTGTGTCCCACAGGCGCACTAGAAGGCGGGGCTCCGGCCCGTCGCAAGCACACTATCAGAGAACATCCACACACACACACCACCAGATGTCACGCTGCGTGACCTCGTCAGCAACTACTGCTGTTTTTCCCTCCCCCCCAGTGCCTGAGCAGCATATTGCAGGGGGCTGAAAGCACGCCCTTGAAAACTACAAGCAGAGTCCTAATCTGCCGCTACCCATCTGGACAGCCTCAGAAGCTTCTTCCAGTGTGACTGACTGGCTGCTCTGGTGGCCCCAACCTCTCTGTCTGCCCTCACAGACCGGGCCACTCCGCCTGCTCGTCCGCATCCCTCACAGACCGGGCCACTCCGTCCACCCGCCTGCCTGCATCCCTGATGGACCGGGCCTGCATGCTCACTCACCACCTCTCCCCATGGACCTGGCCTCTCCACCCACCTAACTCACAGACCGGACCTCTCCGCCCACCGAACTCACAGACTGGGCTTCTTTGCACACTCATGGCCCAGCCTCTCCACGTGCCCGCTAAAATCACGGACCCGGCCTCCCCACCCACTAACCCTATGGATCCAGCTTCCCCGCCCGCCCGCTTACCTCACAGCCCAGCCTCCGCCCATCCACCCGCTTACCTCACAGTCAGGCCTCTCCGCCCGCCCGCTTACCTCACAGCCCAGCCTCCGCCCATCCGCCCGCTTACCTCACAGCCAGGCCCATCCGCCCATCCGCCCGCTTACCTCACCGCCAGGCCCATCCACCCATCCGCCCGCTTACCTCACAGCCCAGCCGCCGCCCATCCGCCCGC
>JAABNX020000044.1:19431255-19444082 GCA_015163995.2 Mormyrus lacerda | reverse complement strand
TGTTCAAACCCAGGTGTGAGGACTCTTCAGCCAATCAGTCCTCTAATTAGCAATCTAATTAGGGAGTTGCAGCGAAATCCCACATACACATCGGCCCTCTGCGGATGAGATTGGCCACCCGTGGCCGAGATGATCTCCTTTTTTGTTTAGTACTTCACGTGACCTGTAGGGGACACCATTCAGCACTGTCAGCGAAGAAAGCCATTTGTGTCACTTGGCGCCCGGCCGGTCCTGCTATCAAATGTACAGGCTACTACACCTGTGGCTAAAACTGCGTGCAGATCACCTTCCGGCACATTGTTTTCTTTTGTTTCATTTATATATTTATGTTTCACTTTTCTGACATGTTTCACTGGCAAACTCAAGTTACATAGGGCTGCAAAAAGCTTTCGTTAGTACGTTCGTGACAGTACACAAAATAATGGAATATAAATTTTGCTTTCAATCAAGAGTGGCCACAGCTATCTGGGCACTTTGTTGACATTTTACACCTCGCATTAATCAAGACAGAAAGCAGGGTAGGGGATCATTCTGTTTATTTGTGACACTTCACCTGCCATTCCTGTTTTGAGTCATTGCACCTGAGTTCTATCATGAACTGTCATGTTTATGCGTAACAAAAAGTAATCACAATATGGCACTGTTTTATTTTTTTTTACATAAGACACCCTATAGAAAAATGATAACATTGTTAATGGCATAAAATGGATCATTTCGAGAGGAGCATTAATATAAACCGTAATGAATATTTGATGTTTAATTTAATGCTTCATTGTTGCTGTACATTAAAATCGGCGCTTATCTTAACATACTGGGTAATGGAACTGGTTTGTCTGCCCTGTTCCCGTGGCATCGCTAACTGTCGCTAAGCATGATACATCCCCAAAGCTGCATCCAATGACAATGTATATCAAAGAAGGAAGTTTTGATCCATAGCGTTTGCCACGCCCATCATTCCACGTCATACTGACGCTGTTTTCTTATCTCCATATTTCTTGATTATTCAACCCTCTTCCCCAGTATTTTGCAACTTGTTTCATTCTTTGCTCAGTTATATGCTGTGTCACTGCATAATCAGTAAAGATTATTGGCCAGATACCATGTATCCTATTCAGCATATTATCATCGCTTTCATCCAATGAAACATACTTTTTTCCATAATTGCATGTTTCCCTTGGAGTGATTATGATTTTTTTTCTTCTCTTTTTTGAGAGAAAAGGCATAAACGTGGAACTCGTTCAAAAGCTGCTTAAGCTTGGACACAAATATTTAGATGTTTATTAGAAAATGTCCTGTATTGACTGGTTGACAAGGGCCCCAGGAGCATATCATTAGTCTTCAGCTTCAGAGCTAGCCAATGACGTGGGGCAATTTGCAGCACAACAGTTACAGCACTCTTGGTACATGCTTGGTATTCATTATCAGGTAATAAGAAAATGATGCATCGTCCTCCCCGATACATACACCAGGGCAGAGCATACGGTAGTGTTCTGGAAACGTCTTTGTTCAAGGGCGCACACGCGTGCTTCTATCCTGCCGACAGTTCTGCAGGTTCAGCGGCGCTGTTGGCAGCACTCTTACGTTCCTGGAGGCTAATGAGGAAGCAGTGTTTACTCATAATTAATGGATATTACCAATTCAGATACATGATGCACTGGTCCATTTAGCTCTGAGTGCTGCGGGGACTTTGCAAAACATACGGTTTGTGCATCATTAGGTTCGGAATATTTAACAGTGGGACACCTTGACCTATCAAAATGCACAGTGACCTAGACTGAACACTCGCTTTTACAATGTGACACCTTGGACTATCCAAATGCACAATGACCTAGGCTGAACACTCTCTCTTACAATGGGGCACCTCGAACTATCCAAATGCACAGTGATCTAGACTGAACACTCGCTCTACCTTTGATCAGCAGCACATCGCAACATGTGCGATTTTAAAGCTCTTTTTCTCTCCAGGATAATAATAAAAAATTAAGTGCCACGAGAAAGTTTTAGTGAAGAATGCATGTTTTAATGATTTAATGTGTTTGTGCGCAGGTAAAACACAGCCATCAAATGCACACAATTTGCCTAGCAGAGCAATTACCGTAATACCCAAAGCGTGCTCCTCCTACACTCTTTGCTTGCACATGCCACTAACACAGGTGCTCATCATATCTTACAAAATGCAATTAAGTCTTAAATACAGATATAGCGAAATGCTATAGTGAGAGTATCATGTCAAATTAAAAACTCACCAGAAAGAAATGCAAAAAGAAACTGCTAATTTTAGACTGGACTGGAAATTAAATACGCATTGTTTTTAAAGTTTGCACTATAATAAATGTTGCCTTAATGGACAGATGGGATAGGCCAAGACTTATTACAGACACAAAACCTTATATGGACAACTGAATGTCGCGATACGGTGGAAGGAAGCTATTTTGAGTCCTTAGCTGCAGTTGCCGTAGGAAAATAGGCCAAAGACATGATATATGGGTTGAGGCGCAGTAGCTTTAGTGAGTCTGCCAGGTTACAGCCTGTTCTCATTTGCTTCTGGAAATTGATGTGCTCGTTCAGATGGGGCCGTTTGACACTCTAACCACACAGGACGATCCAGACGCCAGATTCCCACGTGTGATTTAGAGATGTCCCGCATTTCAGCTTCTGCATCATAATATCATATCATGTAATTCATATTGCGCGCAGAAAACCGCCACTAGCAAGCACCTGCCAGATAGTTTGTGGGAAATATGTTGCATATGGCAGAGACAATTACATTTACACTATTTGTATGACAATTAGAAGGATTATGTAATAAGCTGAAGGCTATTGACAGATGGCTTTTAAACATTAGGAGTATAGTGTAGCGAATGTCACGGAGTATTGCTTGCGCAATAACTGTTTAGTGTGTTTCTTATTTCCCGGTTTGATGGTTTATGATTTTATGAGTGTTGAATTTCCTAGGGACGCCAGCATTGAAACCTGTCTAATCTGACTTTCATTGTTCTTAACACTGAGGGAATGCGTCTTCTGAAAAACAGAGTTAACCATTTAATGGCACAGTGCTGTTAAATCTTTAGATTGAACAGCAGATTCCAGTGTGTAACCAAGTATATTTTTTAATTTTTTCTTAGAATTTTTGCATCCACGCTATTGTATCTTTTGAACAAGCATCATCTTAAAACAGATGAGAAAAAATTGTGATACTTTGATCTTTAATCATGGCCAAATAAAAACACAGAAAAGGTTTCCGGATTCCAGTATAACATATTTAATCTTTGCCCCATTTTTTCATCAGGTTTGTTTAAGACAGCTTTTCATCAGAGGTTCAGTCATGATGTAAAATATATATAGATTTTTCTGTTGGGTATAAGGTCACAGTTTATATTTTGACATTAAAAGAGACAAAATTAAAAATATTCTTTCCCCTTGCAAAACTGAAAAATTAAATGTCAAAACTGATATTTAAATTAAATTTGACTGAACCTTTTTTCAAGCTAAAGGGCATTTTTTGAGATAATCTGTGACACAACCAGACAGAAACTGATGTTGGAACAATGTTAAGCTTTCTTTAATTTGCCTACAAAGCAGGTGGAAATTGCATGCAAATGTTCTGGAATGTAAGCAATTTAACAACCTCAAGTCAAGAGAAGAAATAAGTGATGCTTCTTTTATCGATATCTAGTAGAATATGATTGGCCACCTTCATTGTCCCTTTGCAATGCTTCTCTGAAACTTATAGTTAATTGGTCAGAAGTAAGAGATTCAAGATGAACATTGCTGTTATCTTTCATTAAAATGGAAAATGTTTAATTGGAAATTGCTTTGCACACAATGGGATCTCATATATTTTCTTTGCCAAAAATTCTTCTGAAGGAAATATGTGTTTGTGTGAAGACCAGACTGTCTCCGTTTTGTTTTTCAGTTAGCATGTCAATTTGCTTCACTGCGTTGATTTTTTTTTGCTTGTTTCACTTTGTTTGGTGTTTTTAAGGAACAAAAAGCAGTTTAACATTCTGTTGACAGTTTGCAACTTAGAAAATGAAGAACTGATTGTATTCACACATAATATAAAGAATGTTTTCTTCTAATCTCTCGGACAATAAACTCAGACACTAAGAAAGAACAGGCTAAACGTGTTGGTAAAGGTAATCTTTTGGATTTTGGATGATGGAGCACAAATTATGTGAATAGCATTCTTTAATTCTGATGATGTTCTTAAAGACCATGTGGCAAAATCTTCACAATTGTTGTTATTGTTTTTGCAGTCCCTGAACCCAGTAACATGAGAATTTGTGTCTGTGATTCTTCTTATGAGGGTGGCAGTAACCATCAAACAATAAATTCCAAGCAGATGGGTGACAATATACATTATTTTAGCTACTGCACAGCCTTTAGTCATATTGTAACTGCATGCAACAATTACTACATGCACAATTTTTGGGTGCTCTCTCAACCAATAAAAACATCTCACGCTCTGTGATGAAAAAAGATTGTTGTGGTTGTATAGCTGGAGTCTTCAGGTCCATGCACTGAAAATAATAAAGGCCAGTTAAGGTATCATGACTTGGGTTTTGTCATTTCTTAGTTGTTAGAACATCCCCTCATATAATCTAGTACAGTTTGTTTCGATTCAAACGATTCATTGAACGCCAGGTTTTCAAGCACTGGACGAGCCCTTGGGAATAATCCATCGTAGCATATCTGTCGTTGCTGTCATCTGGGCTTAGCTGTGTCCTGACAGGACAGAGGCCCTGTATGAAAAGCTGCCCAAGTACAGTATGATCAGAAAAAGCACCACGTCACTTCAGAGCAGTGATATTTTCAGACTCCGAAACAAAAAAAAAAACACATCCAAGGTTTTTTAATTATCATTATCACAGTCAGGCCACCTTAATTGTTTACATGCGGTTCATGAAAGTAAAACAAAGCAGCTGCTTCATTAAGGCTTTATTTTTCTCTGCTGGCTGGTTTAGATGATTTAAAAACATGAAGTGGATTACATAGATCTCAAGAAGCTACCACAATTTGATTAATGACTTTAATACCTCCCACTTGACAGTAACTAAAAAGTACCGCAACATAGCTATGTGGGCCGCTTTCATTAAACTACACTGAAAACGTTTATAAAGTGCCGTTATTCAATATCAACCCGACACGAGAACTCGGGGGCAACTGTGAGCGGAAATTAAGTTTATGGGAGGCTTACTGTTTTCTGTTGCCTAGCACTGAGAACTAATTGCTACATCAGCTCAGAGGAGCATGAGGAGGGGATTCGTACTGGCAATTAAAGAGCTGCGGTAGGTTTGCCTCATCACAGTATGCACATGCACACCTTTTACTACAGGTGAGGTACAACACGGCTCTGCTGCCGGACTCAAGTTACTTACGCTATGACTCAGAAGAGTCAATGCTTACACTGACTCAAAGGAGTCAATCCTCCGGCATTCTTATTTTTAATGACGAGAGGTCTTATTTGGAATAAAAATTATGTAATATTATTTTCATTAATGAAACAATTGGATGGAATGTACCTGTCAAACAAAACTTAGCACTTTATAGATTTACCATTTTTTGATTTGTTTGCTTTTTCAATATGTACTAAATGACCCAGAAATCATTAGGAAATGAAGGATGTAGGGGAAAAAAAACTCCTTATTGAAAAATATGTGTTTAAACGCCCTAGTTCCATAAAATTATTGATAACTTGTTGCTGATATAACATGCTGCTGCTTGAGTAGTCAGATTATTTGAGACCGAGTTGCCCCGGTGTAAAAAAGACAAAATCCTGCTAACTGCAAGGCATTTCTTTGTGTTTTGGCTTTGGAACAAGAGGGGGAAACATTGAGTTAGATGGGGGAGATTTCTGCAAAGTTTACGCCTGCACGCAGAAGCCAAGACACATGTCACCCACTGACCAGCCAGAAGAGCATCATGTTAATCAGGTTATTCCTCTTAGTGATACAATACCAGCAGGTCGGCGCTCAGGAGATACGCAGTAATAACCTCTGCAGATGATGTTATTGCAAGAAGCACTATGGCATCAGCATTAAAAGAATACTTTACTTATCTCCTGGTGTCTTGCTTGAAACCTTGAGATTGTTAAGAGTTTGTGGTTGCTAATAGTCTCAGCACGGGCACTTCGCCTACGGATCAGGAATGCGTTGGGTTGGATTGCCCTTACGCAACATCCAGGTGAGACTCATCTTCAGGGAGGCAGGCGCGGTGTCGCCAATGTATTATGTACAGCAAGCTGGAGGTGAAGACCCCGTCCAGAAGGGGACATTTTCACAAACCCCGAATTGTCCTTTAATATCGCAGAGCTTATATTCTAAACGGGCCTCTCTATATGAAGAAATTACATTTTGAGTCTAATTGCAATGTGCCATTAAACATTATAGCTGAGCAGAAGCTCATTTTTCTTTTCATTTGTTTATTTAGAAACCGTATTATATGTGTGTTGATGTATATTTCAAATGAATGTCGAAACATCTTCAAAGAACATGAAGTAGAGCTGGTTTAGCAAAACAAATTAAATGAACAGAGGGAAGAGGCAACTTTTCAAGGCAAGCGGTTCGCAATTTGGTGGTATAATAGTTTGCTAAAGCCATAAGCGGCGGCATGCGGCGTCCTGTTCACACTTGTGTGGTGTCTGCCCATTCGCTTTCCCGCTTCCGCCCCGTCCACCTTCCCGCAGGTCTATGTAACAATGCCCTCTGACACCTTGTGATGTTCTCCTCTCTTTCAGCCACTCTGCAAGTGAACATCATACCCGCCCAAGGCGAGATCAGCGTGGGAGAATCCAAGTTCTTTCTGTGTGAAGGTAGGCAAGATCTCGTGACAACTGTCAGTGATGAGAGTATCAAGTATTCTGAGTATCAATCAAAGAGCTGAGACATATGAGGTTACAAGTGGCATCATCCGATGGGAATTCTCCTCTAAATGCCTCATGTAATTCCCCAAGCTGAATAATACCTAAGTGACCTGATGGCCAGCACCAGACACAAGTGTATGTGATCTGGTTGGGGTTGTTAGTAGAAATCAGTAACCATTGTAGATTCTGATCACTGTCGTGTCATTTTGTCAAAACAAATTTTGTTGATCCATCCGTCTTTTAATTGCTTATCTTCATCCGGCCTGTGAAAGGGCCTGGAGCAAGCTTTGTGCTCACATTTTGTTTAACACTGTGTATTTTGTCAAGTAAGTTGCCACAAAGCACTTAACAGCAGAATGTTTGCAGGCAGTCAGTAAAAATGAGGAAAGAACCTAATTTGCTGATATGCGGCAAATTGACACTTTGAAATAGGGCAGTTAGTAGGAATGTAATGTCTATAAACATATAAAATACAAATTCCATTATAGGTATATGAAGGGGATTTCTTTGACATAGCTGACAATAATTGCGTGACCATGGTCAGGTGGTTGGAGGGAGAGTACAGTGGATCAGTGAGGATGATTGGCAGTCGACCTGGTCATGCTGAATAGTTTACCTAGCTTGTGAGAAGTGTGAGTAGGATGTCTCATTTCAGTTGCTACGTTACGTGACCTTGAGTGCTTGGGGTCTCTTTCAAGCTATCGGAGATGTGAAGGAAATCGACTGGTTCTCCCCGAGTGGTGAAAAGATCCTGCCGAACAGACAAGACATCAGTGTCACCCAAAATGATGACTCCTCAACGCTCACCATCTACAAGGCCAATATCGACAATGCCGGCATTTACAAATGTGTGGCCAAGGATGGCAACATGGAAACTCAGGCCACGGTGACCGTGAAGATCTATCGTAAGCACTGGCTTTCTATTCCCGTGTTTTTAGTATGTTTCTGCTGATTCTTTGCATTGCTTCTCATCATTGGCTGCTAGATAATGTGGTAAAAAGCATTTGAGGTCTTAGACAATGGAGGTCTGGCTTGAAGCTGCAATTTTATGGCCTACGAATAAAGACAAAGATTTTTGTCATAATTGAAATATTATGCATTTTATCAGCTCCTGACATTTATGTCTGCTGTATTAAAAGGCAGAGAAACTCATCTGCAGGCCCACAAATGCCAGTAGGCAGTGATGGGATGGAAACGTTTTTTTTTTTTTTTAAGTCATGCTCTCCTACAAAACAAGATCACCATACTGAACAGAAAATCACGGCCACATTTTATCTTGCAGAGAAGCTCACATTCGAGAGTGCCCCCTCCCCTCAGGAGTTCAACGAAGGTGAAACCGCCAACATTGTCTGCAATGTAGTCAGCTCGCCTCCCCCCACGATCATCTGGAAACGCGGAAGTGGCAAAATTCAGATGGACAAAGATGGTGAGGCGTGGTACCAACCTCTTTCTTTTTGCCTTTTCATCTGTTTGTTTGTTTTTTTCTTTCTCTATCAGTTGTGTATTCCATCTTGCTTACTGCTTTCCAGCTTGTCCCCGAGGAGCCAGCAAACAGCCATGCGTTTTGATCACTGACATTTTTCTGACAGACAGGACTGAGCGTGAATAGGAAGCCAAAACTACATTTTCATCTGCATGTTTGTTTGTTGGTTTGTTTTAGTTGCTTTGTGTTTTTCAATTTAGGAGATTATTTTGTATGCATGGCGATTTCTACATGGTGAAAAATAAGTAGAAACTAGCAGCGCAACTGATCTATTTTCCCCTTTTGCATTTTATTTGGAACAAACTATTTTAACCTTAAAGCATTCCTCCCCCCCGAACTGCTGGAAGACACAAGGCGAATGTAGCTGTGTGGTGTTTTGGACGTTCTCTTTGTTCATGGGTTTTTTCTTTTCCCTGCCACAAAGCCACTAATTACAGACACGTTGCAAAGCGCCCACGTAAACAGCACTTTCAGCATTTCTGCAGTTAACCTCTTGCACTCTCACCTTGCCTCGCATGTGTACGTCGATCAGCAGCACACGTGGGTAGCATTTGGCACCGTTATCGCCGAGGTCAGCATTTTATGGCGAGGTTTGCCAGGTTTTCGCGGCCTTGCGGTTTGCTGCAGTGTGTTTGGGCCAAACAAAGTCGGTGAACTGTTCTAGTGAATGTTCTTATTGAAATCTGATATATATTACATTGCATTTATTTAGCAGACACTTTGATCTAAAGTGACGCACAGTTGAGTAAGCAGGGTCATTCGGTTGCTGAAGCAATCGCCGTTAAGGGCCTTGCTTAAGGGCCCAATGGTGAAATCGCTGTCAACCACAGCAATTTAAACTGGTAACCTTTCGTTTGTGGGTATGGATTCAAGGATTCAAAAGCCTTATTGTCATTTGTACAAGTACAAGTATAATTAAATATGTGCATGCATGCCCTCCTGCAGACTTAACACGGAATTTGCTTTTATATTTTCATGACCTGAGATTTCATAACCACTCTTGATTATTAGCACAGCACTTGAATTTTAGATTTTATTTAATGATATTTAGTTGCTCCCAAGTTAATAGCACTCAACAGGTGAACAATTTTTAAAAATAAACATTGAGAAGCTCTGAAAAAAGCAAAAGAAATACGACCATAAGCCAGTCTTTATATAAATAATGCATTAGACATGAGCAATGAAACAATGGTTGTTTTTCAACGGTTCCTCAATGAATTAAGCAGTAAGTAGCAGTTTCTAGGAGATTTCATGAGCTAGGATTTTTTAATTGTACATATTATGTTTATTTTAAACTAACACATGGGTATTCAGGTTTGGGTATTGGTCCTAAGTTCCAAATATACAATACAATACTATATTGTATATATACAATGCATTTTTATTACCTGAGCCCACAAGAACCCATCAAGTGTGATGGAAAGGATTGCTCACAAGAAATCAGTGTCTCCAAATCACAGCTGAAGGTCTCTCCTCCCACCCCCCCCCTCCAGTACGGTTCAAGGTCCTGGACAACAACCACCTGCAGATTCGAGGTATCAAGAAGACAGACGAGGACGATTACGTCTGCGAGGGCCGCATCATGGCCAGGGGGGAGATCGACTTCAGGATCATCAAGGTCGTCGTCAATGGTGAGCTTTTCTCTCGGCCTCCTTCCATCTGCGGGAGACTGTCTGACGACAGAATAATGGAATCCTGTTGCCAGGAAACACTGCCATCTTTGCTTTTTATTATTAATTTGAGGCCAAGTTTATTTGACATGATATTTAAAAGCATCAGTTATAAGCGAAATCATGCTTGTATTTCTTTCCAACTCCTAATATTATTTTAGCCAATTTTTTACAGAGCTTAAAATTTCACCCATTTATTGAATTTAGTTTATAGTACAGCTACTTAATTAGAGTCTTTAGGGGCAGAACAGCAAGGAAGTTTTAAACCACTGTAGTGCTGAGCCAAACTGCTGTCACGTGTGCAGATCGCTGTGTACGTGTCCATCCTGCTTTCCACATCTCTGTGCTGTCCACATCACTGGCATGCCTGCTAAGCCGCCATTCCCAATCTCCGCAGTTCTCCCGACGATCCGAACCAGGCAGGCGGAGGTGAATGCCACGGCGGACGTCGGGCAGTCCATAATGCTGGCATGTGACGCAGATGGCTACCCTGAACCGACGGTGACATGGGCCCGGTAAGGACAGGCAAGCAAAGACAAGCTCTGTTGAAAGAGAATGTCGAAGTCCAGCCCTGAGTTCCTTAAGCCAGTCTCTGAAACTGTTCTTTCAGCATCAGTGTTAGTATTTCAACAGGCTGGAGATTTTGACTGAGAGTGAAAAGAAACAGATGAAAAAAGGGAGCAGAGAACGGGGGAGGGTGGTGTGTGAAAATGAAAACACAGATCAGAGGATTCCTCAGCCTGGGGGGAGAGCGGAAACTGAAGGAACGGCCACTCGACAATTTGCCGTTTGTTTTTAGGGGGGCTGTAGACAGCACTGCCATTTAGCAGCGCTGCAGGGGGGGGGGAATTGCGGGGTGGAGCCGCTGTGTGGTCTCTGTTCCCGCTGCCATGGGGGTTAGGGCCCTCGTCCAAAGATCCCAAAAAGTTGATTAGCATCCTAATCAGGGTCTGTGAGACAATTCCTCTCTTATAGATCACCGTAGAAGATGCTTCGTTTCACCTTACATTCACAGTGGTCCTTTTTTTATTAGTTTAAGAGTCCCTAAGTTTCATACAGATGTAATTTGGCTAATCGCTCCATAGATTAACGTAATTCTTTTGGACGTTATGCGCCCGTCTGGGGGGAGGTTGTATTGCAAACAGTCCTTCAGCAGTGGGAAGTGAAAAATGACCTTCCTTCCATTTTTACGGTTTTTAATCGAAATGGGACAAAAACGTGAGTAAAACAAAGCCAAGGGTTTGTTTTATGGAAGATAAAAGTGGAGCTTACTCACCTGAACCTGTCTCCTTGTCTGTTTCTGTAACCCTCCCGCCCCCCAGCAACAACATTGTCCTCGAGTCAGGCGATAAGTACAGCATCAACGAGGATGGCTCTGAGTTGCTAATAAAAAACGTCAGGAAGGTGGACGAGGGGGATTACGCATGCATCGCCAAGAACAAGGCAGGCGTGAAGACGGAGGAAGTCAGCCTGAATGTGTTCGGTAAGGGCAGCTGGGTATAATGAGAAAAAAACTCCACTCACTGCATATCACGCTATGGAAAGCCTATTTATGCGCGTGAGTGTTCTTCCGGTGGCCCCCACCATCCCTGGGGTGGGGGAGCTTTGCAGCGGTGTTCTTATTTACATGTCGGCGGCGTGCCGATGAAATGGCAGGCCGTCACGGCTCGCTAGTTAGCGTACAAATGCTGTGCTGCCTCCCTTTGCAGTGCAACCCAAAATCACGTACCTGAAGAACCAGACGGCTTCTGAGCTAGAGGAGCAGATCACGCTGACCTGTGAGGCTTCGGGGGACCCCACTCCTAGCATCGTCTGGAGCTTCGGCCGACGCGTCTTCAACGAGGGAGAGCAGGTGCGGGGGTGCGGAGGCAGAGAGCCAGGGCTCGGTGACATGCTGGTGATAAAAAAGAATGGGTTGGGGGGGAGGGGGCACCAGGATGGACAGGGCACTCCTCCTCTCTGCTGAATATTGAGCAGACCCCCAAAGCTAGCACGTCAACATCCCACCCATGATGTCCATTGATCCGCTCGCAGGTGCCCCCTAGTGTAAGACAACCAGAGCGCAAGCAGCACATTCAAGTCAGCACGCTACCTCTGTGGTCTCCGTTGGTCATTTCATACGTTGGTTTCTCCCTTGCAGGCTCCATATAACAGGATTTATCAGGTACGAAATCAGTCAGGTACAGTAAAAAAAAAAAAACAACATTTTTTATTGCTGATGTATTTTCAGATTAAAACAAAACCCTGATAGAGTCAAATAAATGTGAGAGAAGACATTTGTTTGGTTTTCTAGAACCCTGTAACTCCCAATAACCTCTTAACAAGTGATACGATGCAGTGTAAATCAAACAAGCACTTATGGTCCCTAGATTAATGATCTTATCAGGGTTCGAGAGTTTAATGTGGCAGAGATGTTGTTTGATCAGCAGGAAGTTAGCCATCCCTAACAGAATCCTCCTGTATTAAAAGCAGATCACGTCAACAGTGAGCCTAGACTTTTGGTTTTCTTTGGACCCTTTATCTGGGGTGAAAAAGAAAACGAGAGAAACGAAAAAGTAAAAACAAACGAATTCCATTGCCATCAGTCCAGCCATGTTTCCATCTCGTCCATGCTGCCATCGTCACGGCGTGTCCATCTGGTGCATGAGTTGGGGGCCGGGGGTATCCCCTTGGCATGCCCGGGCCACCCCCAACGGAAAGTCCACTCTATCGCTTTTTTTTTTTTATCCCCCGGCTCCATTGTGCGGCATCTGTGTTCGCAGAGGGAAGAGAGACGGCACGGAAACACCAACCCATCCCACCCCCCCGT
>JAABNX020000044.1:19386527-19423833 GCA_015163995.2 Mormyrus lacerda | reverse complement strand
CCCCCCCCCCCCCCCCCCCCCCCCCCCCCCCCCCCCCCCCCCCCCTCAATAGTAAGATGAGTCAGAGAGTTAGGTGAGGAATCGCATTGGGCTGAGAAGCCCTCAACGTCACTTAGCGCTCCCAGCAGCATGGCCGGCTCATCTCAAATCGAGTTACTGCAGGCATTACTGCCTGTGGCGTCTGTGGTGGGAGCGTCTAGTCATGGGGCAGGGGGGAGGAGCGGCTTGGATTACACAGGTTACACCCGGCTGCCCAGACTGTGGCGGGACCAAATTGTTGCCCGACTGGCCTGAGTCTGCTGCCCGCCTTGGCTTAGAAGAAATGCCTCGGCAAGCTACGACTCTGAATCTGCCAACCGTGATGCTCTACGGTCTGTTATTTTCACATCAGGTGACACAAAGCTGCTTTCTCCATTATAAACTGGGCAATATGTGGGTCAGCGGGCTGGGATGCTATGCATGGTGAGCGGTAAGTCGCTAGTTTGAATCCCATGGTCAGCAGAGTGATGTTTCCTTTGGGCCCAGTCGCTTCTGGGCCAATCTGACCATGCTTTTTTAAACATGGGTGTCACTTTGGATTGAAGCATATACTAAATAATTACAATGTAACTCACCCTCTGTTGATGATGAGTCTGCGGAATTACAAAAGTAGCCCCAGCCAGATCCTTTGGGGATCCTTGGGGCAGTTAAACAAGCCAAAAAGGGGCCACTGCTAACCCATTCATGGTCTGGCCCCAATAGGAGGAGGAGGAGGAGGAAGAGAGCTTGGTCTGCCTGACTGACAGGCTTCTTCTGTGTATGTTCAGGAAGTTCTTTAATGAAACCAGCCCCCCCAGGGGTTCATTTTCCCAGGCTCCTGAGCAGAGCTGCAATCGGCCCCCCTGCAGGTATCCTGCTGTCGGAGGTTTATTATAATTGCACCACCGGTGCCCCGGCGCATTTATCCTTTTATCCGGGCCCCGACTCTGCAGCGCTTGGCGCAGCCTGTGACATTCGCACATCCGGGAAGGAGAAGGAGGAGGAGATAATGGCAGCAGAGCAGGAGCAGCCACAAGAAGGCGGCAGGGGGGGGGGGTCACATCAGATATTGGTGTTGGTATAAATCACATGCCAGCATGGAGAGGCTGAGAACGGGGGGCTGCACGCCATCGCTCTTACCATTTCCTGGGGAGGGAGTGTCCAATGGAGAGCGTCACAGGCTTGTTTTCCCACCACCTACCTATCGTCTTATCAGCACAACACCAAGGTCCCTGAGTCAGGTCCGGCCCTGTGAGAGCTGGTAACCTTCCCTTTTTTCCGTTCTTCTGTTTGGGTTGTAAAAAGACATTTTCCGAGGGCAAGCAGGGTGGGGGTGGGGAGTCGTGAGTAGTTATTTTAATATGTCAAATAATGGTGTGTCAGCCTGCATGACTAATAAATCCATCGGATTCATCTCAGGTAGAGGCCGTGTGTTGGGATTCGAACAGGGCAAACCGGTGCGGCTGGTCACACATGGGTACGAGTCAGCCTGTTACGATGCTGCGAGTATGATCGCAAGGTCACCAGTTCAAATCCTGGAGTCGGCAGAGTGGTTTTCTTTTTGGGCCTTTGAGCAGGGCCCTTATCCCACAGTTGCTTCAGGTACTGTCTGACCCTGCTTCCAGTTACACATTACTTACGATTAAAGCATCTGCTAAAAAAAAAAAAAACACATTGTAATTTTCGCGATTATCATAACATCAGCCAGTGCCGACTGGCAGCCTGGCTTTCGGTATAACAGAGACCACCAGCCGGCTCTGTCGCCATGGCACTAGGTGTTACGGTCTCAACATGTTGCCCTGTGACCTATAGATCAGATAATCTGCGCTTCTCTCTCTCTTTTGTTATATTTAAGCATTTCAAAAAGGTAGAATGTAGAAGAAAGTGCACACATGAATTTCCACAGGGAATTATCATTAACGCTCTTGTCGTAATAAGGATGTTGAGTGTTCAGAGCAAGAATGAGTTTATTTAAAGGAACATGAATTATGCTGTCAGAGTTTTAGACATTGCTTTGAAGTATATGTAATTATACTAAAATTGTTTCAAAATAGCTCATAATGCCAACATGACAATGGCACACAGTGGGTGTGTTTGAGAATTGTTACCTGGAAATTGTTTACTTTTCAATTAACATGCAGCTGTGATCAGTGCTTTTGCACCAGCATAAATAATAATTGTGTTCTTTGTTTTTTTTTTTTTAAAGTTACAAGAGCCTGCTAATATAAATTAAAGTCATTAAGTGTTCTGCAAGTCTTTGATTGTTTGCGTTCTTTTTTAATCTTCTGGTCAGAAGGCTATGCTTCTGAATCAGGATTAATCAAGCTGTAGTGCTGTCCTTTAAAGTGGGGGGGGGGGGGGGGGGTTGAATGAAGAAGGAGCTGCAAGGACTTCACTCACATCTATGGCGACGTGAGACTTCCAGAAAGAATCCAGTGCTCCTTACATGATGACAGTTCTGTAACTGGCACGCTGTTACAATGTGACAAATACTTCAGAGGTTTGGCTCAGGGGTGTGTAAAGGGGGTGGCGCCACAGGCCAAGGTGATTGCCCCCTCCCCTGTCACTCACCAGTCAAAACATATTGGCTAATGATAAGGTTAGCCCTTCTTATGCCCCCCCACCTTAAAAAAATCTTAGAGTTGCCCCGGGTTCGGGTAAACTATCTCTTCTAAGTAGCACTGTCAGTCTTCTCAATAAGAGGAAGTTTATAGGCACAAAGGTGCCAAGTTTATGAGTAGTGGCAAGCTGGCCGATATGGGACCCGTTGTGAGCAAAACTGAACTTGGCAATGAAGCATCTAATGTTGGTCCAGACTGCCTGGAAGCAGAAGGTCTGTTTTTCATTATATGATTTGATAAACAAAGATGAAAAAATACCTATGAGTTTTTTTTGTGTACATATGATATACAAAGCAAGAAAAAAAGGTTTTAACACACAAGTTCTGAGTCGTTGATTTGATTGGGAATAAAGGGAAGATTCATCGTGCTCAATGCTCTCTTTCTCTGTTTCTCTCTTGCACCCCCTAGAGTCTGGATGACAATGTGGAGGTGCGCAGCCATGCCCGTGTCTCCTCCCTCACCCTGAAGTATGTCCAGTTCACTGATGCTGGCCAGTACCTCTGCACGGCACGCAACCCCATTGGGCAGGATGCCCAGGCCATGTACCTGGAAGTACGCTGTAAGGACCTGGAATTTTGTATAAACAATGTCTACTGGTCTACCTCATTTGTCCCTGGGTCTGAGAGGACAGCCCACTTCGTCAGAGCTGCCAATCAACTTAATGACTGAGAGGTGTGGGACAGCAGTAGAAAGCACAGTGGTTAAGGAATTAATAGAGTGATTTGGAGGACACAACTATGTGTAATCTAAACCCATGTTGGCTTTAAAGAGATTTCTCATCTCATTGTTTCTCAACCCAGTCTTTGAGAAACCCGCAGGCACACCTCAACCAAACAATCAAGAACAAGTCAAACAATCAAGAGCACCAAATAGCCGGTACCAGTGTGTTTGGTCCTGGAAGGGAGCAAAAATGAGGAATGCCTGAGGGTCCCGAGGACTACAGATCCATACGGGCAGAATGACAAAGTACATGTGAACCCAGTCCTCAGGGAGCCCCAGGCACACCTGAACCAAATAATCATCGACAAAGCAAACAATCAAGAACGAATCAAACAATGGAGAAAATGAATGAAGTCACTTTGTGTAGAAACATCGACATCGATAGTGATGTCATATATTACACTCGAACACAGTTACAGCAATGAAAGAATAAAAAGAACCGCACTCGGGGATCAAACACTCGAGCACTCGAGATGACACGTCAGCGAGGCTCACAGCCCATTATGAGCGAAGCCATCTCAAACTTTAAACACCGCCTCGTGTCACGACTACATTTTTCTTGCCCTAACTTTTAATCTGTAACGTCGTCACTCGAGTGCGATCAAATTTTTTGCCTGACGAAATGGCATGCTAGCCACCAAGATGTAATTTAGGGGATGAAAGATACAAAGTAAAGACATTAGCCCTATCTGATTTTACCGCACTCTCCAGGCTGCTACCCCGTCCCGGGTAGTTGCAGTTCACTTTCGTTCTTTGGCAAACACCATTTCGAAAATGACAGGAAACAAAAGGCTAATTGGATTAATTTTCCAAGTGCCTCAAACAAGCAGCCCAGGCTGTTATGTGCGATAGCATCGGAATACACAATTGATAAAATAGTTTTTGATTGCAATTAGGCAGTGTCTGAGTCATCAGGTTCTGGTTCTGCGCATGGCAAGATTTCATAATCAGGTATAAAAAGGTTCTCTCTCTGGGCCGGGGCTGAGGGCACATGTCCGATGGCGCCGAATGACATCGTCCAGTGAAAACTGATCCCAGATCAGACAAAATTGCTGACTCTGTGGGCACTGTGGAAAGCACAGGGTCCACAGAGAGCGTGCTTTATTTCTCAGGGCATGAGGGTTGCCATTACCCAGACCGGGAGCAGCTTGAAAGGGACCCGTTTCCTCCTGAATTTTAATAAGGGACCTGCTGGGTGTCTTCAGCCGACTTCTGGAATGCCGTAGCGGATGCTAGAGAGAGCGTATCTTTGCTGGGGAGGGGTAATAGCCAGAAGCAGCCTTCCAGCTGTTTCGTAAGCTGCTAAAGGGGGAGAGGCAAAGCCTGGAATGTGAAAATGAGAAGCTTGTAACCCCCCCCCCCCCCCAAACAAAATAAAATAAATACCCAAAGCCCTCAACTCCTCCAGCCAGAACAAACCGTGTTCCCGCTGACCTTAGGAGTATCTTCCCGTTCTATCCCGCTTGCGGCCGGCGGTGAGTTTCCTCATGCTGGCTCTGTTGGCAGGTCACCACTCCGGAACACCGCTATTCAACTCGAGACGGAATGCTTGGGAGTGTGATCCACATCATCTCCATGCCACAAGGGAAAAAAAACACACAGATAGGCAGCACAGAAGCATTTAAGATGGAGAACACAAAATGCGGCTGGCTGATAACAAGCTGTTCCCCTGCTAATCTACTGCATTCGAGCCGAACCAAACAGCCTCCTTACTTGCTAAGATCCTCTACTCAGTACTTATGTATCTCGCTGCCAGCCACAGAATCCAATTCCAAAAAAAAAAAAAAGAGGAAAATACAGGCTTCATATCCCCTTTCCACACTGATGGCTCTGGTACCGTTGCAGATGCACCTAAGGTCCAAGGCAAGGTGACGGTGTACACCTGGGAAGGGAACCCGGCCAACATTAGCTGCGAGGTGCTGGCCCACCCGGAAGCTTCCGTGACCTGGTTCCGTGACAGCCAGCAGCTGCCCAGCCCCAACACCACCAACATCAAGATCTTCAACATGCCCGAGGCGAGCCACCTGGAGGTATGGTCCACCGGGGCTCACCCTGCTCCCTTACCACATTTCCTCTGGACCACAAGTGACAGGGCTGAATGAGGAGGAATAGTTCCTCCTTGGCTTCCACAGGGTTACAGGTGAAGTTGGAGGTACTCTTCAAAGAGCCTGAATGAGATGGACACAGCTGCCCTCCAGTGGTCATAATATCACCCTTCACGTGATATGTGTAACTCTACACATCCCATGTATTAGAGGAGCAGAGTGTGAAGGCCTTGGACTTCACGCTGTAGTCAGTCCTTACTGTTCTCCAGCCCTTTCCCAAACCACTCCCTCATCCCTGTCCATTTTGGCCAAAACAGCCGAAATTCTGGATGACTGGGCTTCCCAGGGGTGATGGCTCCACTATGGGCTTGGTGCCCGTGCCCATCTTTAATTACTGAGGGGGGACTGACGCCAAAGACCACCCCATAGCCATGGAAGCCCTTCAAAGCGACCAGCTGGGAAAATGAATGCTTGTTTTGCTCAAGGTTACCGGGAGAAGGAGGTCAGGGAACACGTTTCACTCTCTCACTCTCCCTGCTCCAGGTCACCCCCGACTCACAGACAGATTTTGGCAGCTACAACTGCACGGCTACCAATGCGGTCGGCACAGAATCCAAGGAGTTCCTCCTCATTCAAGCAGGTTAGTAACCACTGATATCCATCCGCCTAAGGACTACGCATATGCATATGCCTAGTAACCACCAATATCCATCCGCCAGTGACTAGTAATGGCTGCCAATATCTGTGCTGCATCCCCTTCCTGCTAGTGTTATTACCTTTGTGGCACCAGTGTATGCCAAGAAAAAAACATGTTTGACATGTAATAAAATCGAAGCATTTTAATTTGCTCTTTTTTGCTGGTTTTTCCATCTTAGCTATAATATGTGCTTTAGGTCACTATCCACACCAGGTTTCTTGTATGGACATAATGGAAAGATCTAATCGGGGCCAGTTAGTGTAAAGGAGCAAGGAGGATAGTTCTGGTAATTTCTAAAATGGGGCGACGTGTTGCAGTAATGTGGCCCTGCAGTTCTGATAAAAATGTCACGTAGTATTTTAATGGAATCGAAAGCCAGTGTTAAAATTCAGTGGCCGCAGCTGAGAAATAACTATTCAGAAACTCATCCCGGGTAACAACTGCCCCCCCCCTCCCCACAGAGGTGCCCTCCGCCCCGTTCATCGAGCAGGTAGTGCCCTACTCCAGCACGGCTGTGGTGCACTTTGACGAACCCGACGCCACTGGCGGAGTCCCCGTGCTCAAGTACAAGATGGAGTGGCGTCTTCTGAACCAGGGAAACTGGACCAGTCAGAAATACACATCTGATGACGGTGAGGCCCACATGGTGGGGGAGTGAGGCAAAGGAGGGGGTGGGAGATGGACAGAGGGAAAGAGAGATAACAGGAGGCAGCAGCCCTGAAAATTACGCTGTCAGTCATACTCCAAGCAGCGTATCGATTTGGTGTCGGCGGGAGGGGAGAAGGGGGTGTGTGCCAAACCTTGGCGCCGAGTCCAATGCAGAGGTGAGAACTTAGAACCCCTGAACGGGCCAGGCGTGTCAGTGATGGGGACGGTTATGAGCAGGTCGGGACATGGGGGCTGGGCGCTTACAGCAGTGCTTGGAAGTTGGTGAACCCTGGAGAATTTTCTAGATATTTCTGCATTAATATAACCTAAACTGCAATTGGATATTCACTTACATCTTAAAACAACCCAATAAAACAAATGACACAAATCATTACAAGTATATTACAAATATTATGTTTTTTTGTAAATCTAATTGGGTTCTCTTTATCTAGTTTTACTAATTTGAAAACCCAATCATGTTTCATTTATAGAGAAAATGGTTCACAAACCTTCTAGTACCTCTATAAGGTTCTGCTCTCAAAAGGACAATAATGTTTTCAGCTCTAGGGATGGGCAGTACACCAGTGATATACTCATTACTGGTGTGATTGTGCACCATGATATAGATTTGCTCTTATATAGATTTGCCCCTTACCGGTAACACCATGAGACGTCTACAGCCTAATTATACAACAGCCTATTCATAAAAAACAAAGCATTTTATTTTCTTCAAAGCTTCAGTTGTAATATGAATGCTTGTCCTTATATAGCATATGGTAACCAGTTTATCTGCGTTGCATGATTTTACTGACGGGGTCACGATAGCAAATTAAAAATAAACAGATTTAGTGTAATTATATACATTAAACAAAATAATCTGGTTACTTATATATATATATACAGTATTGGCAAATTAAAAAGTGAAATATATTTGTTAAATTAGCATATATATATATATATATATATGTGTGTGTGTGTGTGTGTGTATGTGTGTGTGTCTCTCGCAGTCTTCATGCAAGGTGCATGGTAAAGGGCCCAGCTGCCCAGTTAATACTACAACTGTCCGTTTCCCACACCAATGAACACCAAACTCCTTTAACCTTCAAGCAAGACGCACTTTGGCTTATGCAGCCCTTTTGTTTTCGCTAATGTGCCATTAGTGTTAATAACAGCAGCAAATCTAACACCCTCAACCAAAAAGCCATAATGTTCCTAACAGGGTGGCTGCTGTGTCCTGAAATTGTAAAGTGTAAAAAGCAGTATTTGATAAACTGTTGGATGAATAGACGTAGTTTTTAGGGGACTTCATGTTCGTCAAAGTTTACGTTGTTTAATAACTCTCTAAAGTTATTTTTATACAAATCAATTCAGGTGAAACAATTAAAAAAAGACGTGCATTTTCAGGGTTACCAACTCACACACATCTAGCTTGACACTCATGCTTTCAGACTCTCACTCAAGAAATCTTACAGCAAATCTATACTATTCCATTATAAACCTAAAATTAGCTCAATCAAAAGCACTGCAAGTTTGCAAACCCTAAAAACCATTTACAAGGTAGTAAAACTGTTAAATACGTGTGAATGTGTGTGCAGACTTGTCTCAAATTGAAAATCTCACTCCAGCCAGCTGACCAAGGTTGGCAACCCTGCGTTTAATTTGAAATGAAATGTAAAATGCTGTTTTCAGCTGAAGCGGCTCGTCATTCCCTTTGCGTCGTTACTCCAAGAATTATAAAACAAATGTGTGAAAACATCATCTATGTCACTTTCTGTATCTCTTCAAAATAAATTCACCCATACTATGCAATAGCAATTAAAGTGTACTTAATTAATGCATTCTAAAATATTTCTTTCAACTTATATAAAAGGACAGGACATACTAATCCTGCTAAAACTTAAAAAAAGAAAAACAGTACCATCAAAGAAGTGAAAAATACCTTGATAATAATTTTAGGTGAGCAGTAGCCGTATATGACTCCTCGCAGTCATAGAAAAATTTGGCAAATACAGTTATTCTCCAGCTAAATAGCTATTCTTAGTCCAGCTGACAGGCATCACAATTCTGTTTTCACATTTCTTTATTTATTCTTCTTGTATTGTGACAATGTCTGTCTCTAAAAACAAACACTCTGCCTTGGACAGCCAGGGTGGCAGAGCTCAGTGAGAGCCCCCCCTCCCCCCCCCGGAGGCCAGCCCCATGGCCTCATCCCATTTCTGTGCCGTTTGGAAAAATCCCACCTCGTCCTCACAGGCACAGTGCTAACATCCTGCGAAGGCCTGGAAACTCGCACCCAGATAAATCCACGCCCTACCCACCCGACTTAAATCGACATGGTTGTCTTTGTCCTTTAAAATATTGCCTGTCTGTGTTTTTATTTTCACCTTTATAGGATTTCCATGCTCGTTCCATAATAATGGTTTTTTTTCTGCGCGCCCAAGCAAAGCACAATTCCCCATAAAATTTTCACAGCACATGCAAACTGAGTAATTTGTTTAAAAACTGGCCCAATATATCCTGAACACGCCCCATAATCTCTGTAGCTTGGATTGAATATTAAAACTTTTTGATGTAGTCAGCGTGACAAGCAGCTTCACGGGATGAATTAAATATTCCCTTTTGGGGTGTGGGCAGGCGCTTGTAACTGTCTGTTAGAGACAGTGTCAGGTCATGGAGATCAGCTGGCGGTGGTCTGTCAGACTCTCAGAGTCTTCCTTGGCAGCACTGAGGAATTAAGGGTTATTAAAGTGTATTTTTGCATATTTATATTATATAATCTATGTTTTGAAAGTGAGAACTTTGCCAATAACTTTTTATTTGTCGATAGTCATTAGTTTTTGCCTATAAATGAAAGTAAAGGCAAATCTTCCGACAATTTTAAGATGTTTGTATGCTTGGTTTCCCAGGTATAAACACGATCACCATCACGGGTTTGAAACCGGTGACCAGTTACGAGGTGAAGATGTCAGCCATCAATGGCAAAGGTGAAGGGGAGAGCAGCGCACCCAAAGATTTTAGGACAGAGCCAGTCCGTAAGTACTGCCCTTTCCCCTCTAGCTGTTTCCACACCTCGTCTCCTCCTCAGCTGTCCCTCCCCAGTACGCTTCCTGATTGAACGATGGCTGAGCTGCACTGCCCTTGTGGCAGATGTCCACCTTTACCCTCTGGCCTGCAGGGGGAGTCCTCAGCTACCACCTCTTTCTCCCGGCCCTGCAATGTATACTGTGTGTTTTGTGTGCGACTCTCTCTCTCCTGTCCTGTCCCGATGCTAATAGCTTGCTTCCAGCTGGAAGGACCCCAAAGACCAACCCTCACCGCTCCCATTGAAAGAATCAGGTCCAAGTGCCTGCAGGGGACAGAGTAATGGTCCGTCAGCGGGGCCAATCAGAATCAACAACCTGGGGAATTCTGCTGTACAAGTAGCTGTTCGTCCCAAAATGCTCCACTGGCTTAGATAGCTAATGCCTCAGTCACTGATAAATACAGTCAATAATTCAGGGTTTTACATAGCCTTCTAAGGTGTATTAGCATTCGACAGCTAAGAAATACCCATGAAGTATATAATTGCTTTTTAAATGTATTTCTGCAGCCATAAACAAGGTTAAAACTGGGTTTTCTTCTTTTAAGTTGCCCGCAAGTAATGCGTGTTCAGAAAGCAAGAGTTTTCCAAGCAAATGGGCTCTTTAATTTGTTACTCTAAAGCAGTGTTTGGGGACCTTTTGCGTAATTAATGGAGGGCAATTGTTTAATGGTCTTGAGACTTTTGCCGGGTCTGCTGGCATAGACACCATTTTGCCACCGTTTTTAGGGAGCATTTCACGTTCTTAGAGCTTGTCGGAAAGCTGCATATCTTCTTTAGCCGTTCGTAATCACTTCTTCAGTGTCTTAACACCGGGATTTTCGGTTCGACTATTATTATTGGGCGGCTTCAATCAGTAGGTCAGTGTAGTCAATTTGCACAAAAAGCAATATTTATCCTTTTGGAATAATGTGCATCTTATATTGAAAATATCCGGCATGCGATGTCCTGGGAGCCGCAGGTGTGATGTACAGATAAGATCCTTAATGCTGGAGGAGAATCCCCAGATCTACATTCATCTTTCTCATTTTTCATGTTGTTTTGAGCTCCTTGTCAGCCACGTCTTTCTCCGGCGAATCAGGGCCATTTTGCGACTGAAATGGAGATTCTGCCCACACACAAACCGTTTTTGCATTTTGACCTGGCTGCTGCTTCTGTGCCCATAAACCTCCCCAACCGCCTCGACCCCCCCCAACTGCCCCCCCTATTTCGGTCTAACGTTCACCTCGGTGTTTCTGTTCTCACCTTTTCCTTCTTTTCTTCTTTTTTTGTTTCTTTGTGTTTTTCTATGTTTTATGTGTTTGTTCCATTGGAAAACTCAGGCTATTCTTTTACAAGTAAGTGCCCCATCTGCCCTCTAGGTGGTCTGCTCTCTGTTTAATTCATATATGTATATATTTTTTAACTGATTTTTCATTTCTTTGACACATTTCATGAAGTTAGTATGATACAAATAAAAAAAAATTACAAAATTAGGCCTGGTGAATCTAGCCAACCTCCCTGCACGCATAATTCTCTAAGCATTAGCAATGTATCTCCTCTTGTGTTGTAATAAGTAAAAATCAAGCTTCTTCCATGCTGGGCAAGTCAACCCACATCCCTGGATCCATGACACCTTTTGGGTGGAATGTGGTTTCGTTATTCTATAGGGGACCTGTACAGAATAATGGGTGACCTCAACTTGTGAAATGTGTGCTCTGGTGCAGACATCAACACTTGGCTCGATCACCCCTCATGTTGATTACTGATGCCTCTTCCTCCATCTCTCATCCGATTCCCATTAAAATCTGGAAGGATTAAGCATGATCGTAATCCTTCGAACACTAACCTAACGCTGAGCCGACCCTGAAACGTACACAGTAACACTCCTCCGCACTAATTACGATATAGCTATAGTGTTGACGTTCCCTTCAGATTTCAGCTTGTAGAATAATTTATCCTAATATTTGCATGCAGTAAGGACTTTGTTTTATCTGACAAGAATAGCACAAGTTTGGCATCAGTTGGCATTATGGGCGGCCATCAGTCATCACCGAAGCATTGACAATTACCTCTTTATGCAGATTTGTGACTTTTATGTTTATTGCCAAGTATATAACCAGCAGGCTACAATTATCACTAAATGACTTTTATGCCCAATGCTATCAAATGATATTGGGTATCTCTTGTCATAATTATACCAGTTTTCTTAAAGTGTTGCGTTTTTATAGGACACATTTAGAAACTCGATCTCTGTTATGTCTGGCATCCATTTGTGGCCATGAGGGATGATTAGGAGTGTCAGCTCAACAGATGTTTGTTGAATAGGAATATAACGTATCTGGCTAAAGTGTCTAGCTATATTCTGTGCCATACTTAGCAAGAAAAAACAACTCTCACTATATTCAGGTGTTATGTAACCTCTAGGTGGCGCTGTTTAACCACAGTCTGCCTGTGAAAAAGTTTGGTGTGCATCATTGGTTTAGGTGCACAGGTTGTGATGGAGTGTCCTCCTCCACTTTGGTGTCATTGGCCTATATGCTTGGGTAGCAGAATCGTACTCAGAGGAGGTACTTCTTAGTCGCTGCTTTATTTGAAGGTGCAGATTCTGTTCTTAATGTAATGCCGTTGCTCTGTACAGTGACCTCCAAAAATCCATTGGAAAGAAGACATGTTTCTATTTTGGCCAACGTTGACCACAAGCCTAGGAACGTTACACGGAGAATTAGGAATATCGACTGGAGGAGCCTGTTCAGGCTTCCTAGAGCAGTTGTTGGTGACGGCGGAGGGGAAGGGGTACCTGAAGATGAGAACGAGAGCAGTATGATAAGCTCCTTGGGGGAAATGGGGACAGTAGACAATAACGTGGAAAGAGGGGCACACAATATCACCAAAATGGACTTTATGGGCCACGTCCCCATAGTCTCTTCAGAGATCACCAAGGATTCGATGGAGCAAACCCAAGGACAGTTGCCTGTGCCTACTGCCCCAGAGTTCCAGAGTGATACCACAGTACATGTGCCATCAGTCACATTGGTGAGTGACCCAAAGGAGAGCAAAATATTTAAACAGCTAATGGCTGAGGTCTCGGCCCCAGTAAGTGATGGTCCCTGGAACGTCACTATATTTCAAGCAACAGATGGAACAGCTGTCACCGAAACTACAGACGAGAGCATAGCTACGACTGACACTACCGATGGATGGATAACTGCAACCAAAACAACAGACTGGGACGTAGACACAACTGAAACCACAGACATTTATATAGACATAACAGAGCCTACACTTTGGGCCACAGAAACGATATTCACAACTGACGTTCCACCATCAAGGCTCCCCACCATTAATATAGCACGGGCTGCTCCTGTAGACACGGCAAGAGACTTCTGGCCGAGTGAGTAGGGTCTGGGAGGACCTGCATCGCTTCAGTGGTGCTCGTTGCTATGTTTATCCGTGTGGCGCTTCGGGTGAACGGCAGTTGGAAAGGCCTGGTCTGCTACTGCCTAGAGTGACAGCTTAGCGACTACACATCTGCAACTGTCTGGGAGACGCTTTTATTTGGCACGACAGCATCTCGAGCATGGCTCAATTATCGCTTCATAAAGCGCTCAGAACTGTAACCAGTACTAACATGGTTGGTTCAGAAGATGCTTCATATGCTGTTTGTTGTTTTGGAGTTTGTATGTCTCTTATACTTACGTGTGATTAGGAAAAGAAGGGCGACAAAATGGGAAAGCAACAACGGTGTATACAGGGGCGGGGCCACGGAGGCATTGGCCCCAGCTGAAAGCTGATTGGCCCTCAGAGTGTCCCCTCCCCTTTCACACTCTGATTCAAAGCATAACCTTGGCTAATGATAAGATTTACCCCTGTGTGTGAATCATGGCCTCTTATATGCCCCCCCCACTTAAAAAAAATTTTAGAATCACCCCTGGGAAGCAAGACAAGCTTTATATTAGTCTTTTCTAAGGAGAGGTTTGTGTAGGCCATGGCGAATTCATAAAAACAGCAGATGTCTTCCTTGCGCCATAAATTTAATGTATAGGTTTGTTTGTTTGTTTATTTATGACTCCTTTGGTCATTTTAATTAATGGATTATTTTAAAATGCTTGTCATTGCTTTGATAAAGGTCTCTTATTAGCAGTGACGGACAAATTTTGATGAATGGTTGTTGTTCAAATTAAAAAGCGCTCACTCTTTAATTTGTGTATTCCTGCCCTGACTTTCTCAGCAAGTCGCCCCTCCCCCAACACACAGACATACATTCTACCCCCCAGTGCATGGAAATGAATTTTTCTCCACAAGGATTTTTCTAATTAGTTTTATAATTTATATTCTGCCAATAGAGTTGCCCGCCTGTCAGTCACTTGCAGTCCTGGCTTTGCGAGCGATCTTCGTAACTTGGTCAGTTAGCTCATTTGCCTCAAATATCTTTTGTTAATGCTATAACGTCGTTGCACTTTACACATTTTATTTTCTATACTCGATTCCTGTCTCAGTTTTACTTTTCCATTTATTAAAAGCTTTTTCATGCTGAAAGCAGTTAAGGCTATTTATGATGTAGCTAGAATATAATGCGGTCGTGAATTATGGTATGTTATTTTTATTGCGTTTGCATTTAGCGGAGAACGCAGTGGTGCTGTAGATTGCAATGATTATTCATTTGGCTTGCTACTAGTTTGTCACACTGTGAATTTATTTTAACCTCACCTTAACGTAAAGGAGCAATGCTGCGGGGCTTTGAATACATTAGTAAATGAGGGAAAAGAAGCATAAGGGTGTCTTCGATTTATTCTTTTACCCTTCTCTGATATTATTTCCTACTTTTTAAGTGGTATACAATGTAACAATTGTATTACTACATGGAAACACTTAAATTAGTTTTACTGCATAGCTTGACTTCTACATGCAATCCGACGTTTGCCTGTTTTATTTCAGTAGATACTCTAACTGAATCAACATATTGCACATTAGTCATATATTAAATGTTAAGAAGTTTTAATATTAAATCTGGGCTGCCATGCATTTTTTGATGGTAGCTCATCCCAGCTCCCCCACCCCTCAGACTGAAATAGCTTGTAGCTTAATGTGGTTGATGTGATGCGTTGGATGATTGGCCGGTATGAAGCGGCTGTCTGTCAGCTACATCAAACAAGTGTCACGCCTGAGATCTTTTCTGCTGCGTGTCCCAGGAGAGCATGATTTATCGGTCAGGGCGGTCACAGGTGTCCCCTGTTTAATTCATGCTCTCCTTAGCTTGTATAGTTGGTCAAATGGAAGTGATCAGCATTTTGTCATCTGCGGAATGTGTCTTTGCCCAAGAAGCCTTTCACTGAAAAAGTGATATATGCTAAAATATCGGACACTAAGTAAGAACATTGGTATATAGCATAGCTTCCACATAGAATTAATATACATGTTATGTAAAACTGTTTGTGCAGTTTAAGACAATATAATTAAAGCCTATTATATACATAATCCTAGTAATTCATACCTTATTTTCAGTACATTGTCCTTTTATATCGAATCCTGTACTTTTTTTTGGAAAGGCTTCGCTTAAGGCAGGCCATTTTGTAGTAACCCTTGGTGAATTGGCTCCCTGCCCTGGTGGCGTACAGGGCCCAGGTAGCCTTGCGTGACTGTGCCTGTGATCTGATCTCTGAGAGGTCGGGGGCAAACCCTCAAACGTCTCCCCTCACCATGTTCTCGCCGTCTTTCAGTTCCATCAGTGACTCCAGCCCCCATTTCTCCAAGCACTGCACCTCCTAGTGAGTATGCCGACGGTGTGGGTGTGTGTGTACCTTCCATGCGCTACCCCCTCCCCCGCCTGCTTAGTCCTGCTATCATACCCATAATGCATCACAGCAAATTAGCATAAAAAGTACTGCCCGCGAGCTGACCCCAGGTGAGGGATTTGGGACTGAGGGTAAGCCTGGCTGTCACTTCCCCAAGCCTGCAAACTCGCCTCCACCCCAACCTGCTAAACTAACAGTGCTTTCAGTAGAAGATCATTCTCTTTTGTCATGGCTCTGCGACCAACATGCCACGTTCTCTAACCGACACCTCCTGAATCCGGCTGTCCATGTAAGTTGCTACCGCTACGAGCATTAACTAAACACAGAAGGCAAACTGTGCAGCGTTCATCATACTGTGACCTCTTCACTCTGCGCTGATCATAAAAGGAAAACACTCTGGTCCTGATTATTTATTTGCTTGTTTTATTTATTTATCTGTAAGCGATCAGCTTAAGCAGCGGGGCGAAATGACTGCTTGCTTTCCTCGAGTAAAACTTCGTTCACGGGTGAAATTCTCACACTGAGCCGTTTAAACGCTGCATGCTAATTGGTCCTCCATCCGTCTTTTATGGGTTTTAACAGGCTGCATGTGATCAATTAGTTAGAGGTGAGGAGGCACCTTGATGTTGACTGAAATGTCTGAAAGCTTCTCTCATTTACTGCCTGGCACCCCCTCCCCCTCAAAGAGATATTTTTTTCATGCATGTTACATACAACGTAGGTTATCGTGCTCTTGTACGCTGCTCCTGCTAACAATCTCGTCTAACAATCTTACGGGGGTTATAGGGTTTTAAGACCCATCAGTGAGATTCCACCAATTCCACTGGTAACCACAGTGAGCAACCACCAATCGCTGATAAGGAGCCAATTCACGATTTCAGGTGATGTTTAGACAGTATGAAAATGTCAGATGGCCATGCGGCAAGCAACGGTGGAAGCTAATGCTAGCAGAGGCCTTCCCAAGCAATGTGTGCCACTGAGGTTTATTCACTGGGCCTAAAGGAAGCGCAGCTTGATGCTGCAACGCATATAAATTTGGCTAATTAACTAGCCGCCTATCATCACTGATCCTCGGAGAGTCACAGAAGCTTAATCCCGTGGTGCATTTTCAGTAAGTTCAGTTAGTCTGCAGCTGGTCAGGTCTTGGCTTAAAGCCATTCTGTCCCTGTGGAGGACAGAGCATAGCAATTTACAAATCCCAAGGCACCCTGTGCCACGGGAGATATCACACCCATTTCGATGAGTGGTTTGGATATTCACCGCAACGCCGTAGCGGTCGTAACCTGTGGCTCGAGCGGCAGACAGCTTCTCAACATGCAAATGTAAATATGACGGATGGGAATTTTCATGACGGTTTCGACTTTGCAGCTGTCGTTCCTTATATGTTTCCCCTTAGGTGTGAATGATGAATGCTTTCTCAAACGCCTTGACAACAGTGGATTAATGGAGAAGCAGCAGGTTTAGGTGTATTTGCAAGTAGACTTTGGTTGTTTCATGTCCCCAGTGGAAATAATTACATTTTACGTTTATGTTGATGATAGAGTAACCATTGTCCTGCAGTTACATTGCCGGAAAACGGTTTGTCCTCAAGTAAAATAACTATCTTCCATTGGTAGGTCCAGGTGATACCGGATTGACGTTTAACTAATCTGCCTCATCGTCCATTTTACAGTACTGTATGTCTTTGGGTAAAATGTATGTCATCAAGGAAAAGCAATAGTAATTGGCAAAAAGAGTTTGGTAGCTGGTTTATGGACACGGCTGATATCGAGGAATTCACGTATGCACACAGATATCCTTAGTCTGATTTGTAAAACTCCTCACTACGTTTACAGTATGCCAGCATGGCCCTGAAGTGGTGTCGGCTCACCGAACCGTCCCCGTAGCCCGATGTTCAACATACACACTCCCCAGATGACTTTATGCACGTCAACAGCAATTAGAAATGGCGGATGAGCAAAAGACAAGATGTCTTGTGAGTAATTCTCACGTAGCCAGACAAAAGACGGATGATGGAACAACCTTTCCAAATGTCAGAAACAAAGGACAGCTGCTAATGATTTTGTAGGCCTGATAGGCAAATCCGTATTTCACAAATGAAGGGATTGTTTTGTTCCATTTGCTGTGGTGCTTTTTTTGTTTTGTTTTTGTTTAGGTGGAAATGTCAGATACAGAACAAAGGTGAGGCAGAGTGTAACAATTGCAGCAAAAGCAGATTAATTCCTGCCTAATCTGACCATTAAGGTGTCCATATTCATAATGCAAAATGTAAATCTGACTGCGGCCGCGAAATGTACCATATCAACAGTGGAACTGAACAAATGGGCTGCGTGATGTTTTTTGGTCCTTACAGGGGAATGCAGGTAAGTATGCTGTGTGTTTCACATTCTACGCTACGGCGTTTTGCCTCAGCAAACAGGCCAACCCCTTGCCTATAGACCCATTTATCACCCACCTCTGCCAAGTTTCCCTCCCCTCTCCCTGCCAGACACGGACATTCATGTCACCTTTCAATATGAGAGTCAGGTTAAGGGGTTCTGTGGTCGAGAGGCCTACGGCTTTATGGGTAAGCTTGCAGCATCCTGAATTTCAGAAGCTGCACAAGCTGTAGAGCATTTTGCCTGTGCGATGCCCCATCCGCTCTGCTCTGACATTGGGTGTTATGAGAACATTGCTTACTCTGTGCTCCACCGCATCTCCTGCGACTAACTTGTCTACATAAGGCATTTTTGCAGGTACGGTCCACGTACCGCGCTCAGCTCCTCAGTTATCGGATCTGTTTTGTCATCAGTATTAAAAATTCTGCAGCGTGTCCACCCTCTCATCCCTCCTTATTCACTCTGTTTGGGGACATTTACTTTAACTCATGGTGACAAATGTGATGCTAAAAAGACTTTTTGGCTGTATTTTGTGTTTGCTGTGTAACAAAAGTATGATTGTAAAAGTTTCGATGTTTGCCTCGTCGGCTTCCAGAAATGCTGTATCGCTGCAGTAGATTCATGAAGTGAGAGGGACGTTCAGCTGTCATTCCCGTTAAAAACTCTGAAAACAATCCACAAAGCTAGCACAAGCTTTGGAGTTGGTACATTCCATCTCTTGTCACTATAGTAACTCATAACTTAGATGTCTAATGATGGAGTAAGACCTAAAAAGCTTCTGAATGTTTTGTGAATTGTTAAAAAAAAATAATGGTCCTTGTGCTTCATGAATCTATCTTGCTGTCCATATTTTTATGTATTCAGTGTCTTAAAAATGTTTATGTTGTGGTTACTTTTTAGTTGTTTGTGTAGTTTGTACAAGTTGGTCTTTAACTGTCTTGTTGTTTTGTTCTTTGCTCATGTTTACATCAATTTTTTATTTCTTTTGTATTTTCCATGTGACCTCCTCCACTTTCCTTTCAACCAATCATGTGCGTGCATATCATGTGACTTTGTCATGTGGCTCTTGCATGGTGCTGATGATGTCGTCTACGCTGGTGAACAGAAGGTAAACTCTTTGTTCTGATTGGTCCAATTCGTTCAGAAAAGCATAAAACGTTTATAACCATATATTCCATTACTCTTTTGTGTTTAACAAACTTTTTTCCACATTTTTTGTTAACCTTGTTAACAAACCATTCCATATCCAAACTCAAGTAAAAATGACCTTCTGATACCATCATTTTGCTTTATGCTGGAGATTATCTTCCATTGTTGCCAACTGCATGATGCTGTAAGATCTGAGGATGCCTCTGTAGTTAAGTCTTCCAAATAGATAGCTGTCAGGATATTTTTAAGAAAAGATCAAATTATCCAAACACAGATTCTTGTGAATGGTTTAAATTAGCTGTAATTTGGTACTACATCAAGTAATTCAAGGATTTCAAGGAACCATGTCATAATTCCCATTTTATATGCACTATTATTAATTAAGCTTTACTACCGCTGCCGTAAAACGTGCAGCCAGATCAGCTTTTCTTTTTTATCTTGCTCCGTAATTTAAGCACAAAAGCCTTGCTGCAAAAGAGCCATTAGCACTCTATCTGAAGCGGAACCGTGGAGCGCAGGCCCACGGATCAACGGAACCAGTGTGTCTTTCACGACTGTTTCTTCTACAAAACCAAGTAATGGCTGAATCTATCACATGAAACCACGGAGCAAAACTCTCGTTGCAAATGTTCATTTTATTTCCCATTCGTCTATTGCCACATTCGTCCATATATAGTCACTGAACTGTTGCTGTTAATGAAGTGCTGAAGCATTCCTGAGCGATATGACTCCACGTGAATCAGACTAACAGCAAGGTTCATGCAGCTGTGCCGCATGCACATCCCTCTCGCTTCCTCTTATTTATCCGTCTGCTTCTCTCTACCTTCTCTCTCTTTTGCACGTTAGTTCTCTTTTTTTGTCTTGCGTGTGCCTAACCCTAAATGTTTGTTGCTATTGTCTGTTAATAGGGACAGAAATAGCCTCTCGTCTGCACGATCAGGCCTGGTCAGGAGTCCCATTTTTACCTACTGGTTTTCACCGTTTGTGTAACTTTGCAACCATATTCCTCTCTTGGTAAATGGTCCAACAGCAGAATTTTTAAATTCTAAAGCAATCCAATAAATTCATTTATTTTATTGAATGAAACAAATTATCATGCAAGGTGTCCCCTATCTCGTGTTCTTTGCTTCCTGGGATAAGCTGCAGGCTCAGCCTGACCCTGTACGGGATAAGACATTATGGAAGATGGTTGGATGGAAATTGAATAAATGTAACAAACCGTGACAGAAGCGAAAGTGCTACTTTTTTGAAGTGTGTGGCTTTTGGCTACATCCAGTAAAGCAAGATAACATTTAGCCTCAAAAGTTAGAAAAAGGTAGACATGTGACTCCATCGCCAGCACTGAAGGCAGAAATTTGCTAGAATTTCAAAACAAGGAGGTGCAAAATAAGCCAAAAGCAATCGCATACCGAGCTGAGGATGTTGCATGTTAGTGCATGTTTTGATTAGCACTTTCTTCTTAGCATCTTGGTAACTTTCACATCACTGGGAATGGGGTGGTCATACTGGAGCATAATGTACTGGTATTATATATAATATATAGCTTTACATTTGTATATTTGTTTTTGTTTGCTGGGGTGCTGAACTGTGTTCTTCGCTACTAACCTTTTATTTACATTCCAGCAGTGTTGTAGTCCTTATTGCGACCGGACTTTCCTGCAGTGTTAAATCCATCAGCCCATTGGAATCAGATAAAACAGCTTAACGCATGTGTCATTCTGCGTGACGTGTTGAAATCGATGCTTCAAGGTCACACGGCTAATTCCTAATCAGATTTTCTTCACTAACCTCCATATGGAGTTCTTTTGATGTTACCATTTTTTTCCAAGTAGACACTTACGGAAAGGAAGAAGATTAGGAGTGAAATTAGGCATGGCTCCCGGTGTTTCCACGGAGAAAGAATCTTTTTGGATTTGGATTTGTTCAAAATGAATGCTTTATTTGTATCGTTATGTACGTTAAGCGGTTGTGAGTCAGTGATATACAGTGTGTGAGAGGATATAAGATGGATAAAGGCCACAGGTTCCTGCCCTCGATAAATGGTGTGATTTACCGGAGCAGGCTGCTTCCAGGATCCTTGGTGATGTAGGTGCGGGAGGAGAGGGTGAGCGGTCGACCTGAAAGGGCAGCTGGGGTGGAGTATCTGTGACAGTCACCTTTTCATGCGTGTCTAATTGTTGTGCTAATTCTCCATGTAGCTGCAAATGCTCTTAACAGCTAACACGACCGCCTCCCCCTGCACCCCCCCCTTTGCTTGCCCTTGATAACATAATTAAACATTACAGTGTAGCATGTCCAGGCAACATGCTGGAGCCAATTAGCGTGTTGTCCTGTCATTTAGTTTTGCTAGAGTCGATAATGAGGTCTGCGTGGAATGGCCGTCATGTCCGTGCGTCTTCTCCGGATGCCGGGTCACGGCTGCTGCCCTGCTGTGTGATGGACAGCTGACGGAAGACAAATATGTCCCACCAGAAAGGCCGATTGCCCTTATTGAGTTAGGCAAAACCAAGTTAGCTTATTAAAAGTAGCTGAAAGAGACCAGCCTAATGTACTTAGTGGTGATTAAATGTAGTATCAGCAGCCATTGTCTTGTGCGTGTTTTTTATTTATGTTTTTTCTTAAAAAGTTAATTGGAGAGTAGGTGAGCTGGAATGTGCAGTAATCTTAAACACGCAAGGGACAGCTGTGGAAAGGAGGAAGAAAACATGGCCCATAAATGGCATGGTGACATTTTGACTCCCGCCCCCCCCCCCTGTGTTCTCAGGTGAGCCAAACCCCCCAAAGCTGGAGGGCAAGCTACAGTCGACGGGCAATGTTCTCAAGGTCAACTGGATCAAGCAGGATGATGGGGGGTCACCTATCAAGCACTACCTAGTTAGATACAAGGCTGTGAGTATAGGGGACATGCTTTAAAATGGGCTATTTCACAGTAGGGGTATTCAGTATGGATGACAGTATGGGGGGCAACCTTTAGAATGGTCTATCTCACAGTAGAGGTATTCAATACGGCCAATAAGTAGCAAGTGCAATGTTTGCTAACTTCAATAGATTTTAAATACAGTATATGATGTTCTTTTTATTGAAAGGATGCTGCATGATGTTTGTTTTTCTGCACACTGACTGAGAAGCACTTTGGTCTTCGATGGGTTTTCATTAAGTACCGCATCTTGGTAACCATGGAAACCGATCGGCCACAAGTGCAGTTGTGCCACCGATAGTGAGGGTAATGACTAGCCAGTGAGCGCCCTGTCCTCTGTGCCGCCCCGCCCGCAGAAGCATGTGTCGGACTGGAAGCCAGAAATCCGCCTGCCCAGCAACAGCGAACACGTGGTGCTGAGCGGCCTGGACTGGAACACGGAGTATGAGGTGCACGTGGTGGCGGAGAACCAGCAGGGCAAGTCCAAGGCCGGCACCTTCAGCTTCCGCACCTTAGCTGAGCCCACTGCCATTCCAGGTACCAGTCGCCCCACGGCTTCCCCCCGCCCTGCCCACACAGTCCCCCGCGCCGCGAGTATCAGCACTGCCAACGGACCTCGGCGCCCAGCCGCGGCCCCTCCGACAGGCTAACCGGGCTCAGCTCCAGAACGGCTAGCCTGTTGCACTAACCAAAAACAGTCCACAATCGTGTTGTGCTAAATCTGATGCTAATTAATGTACTTAAAGCATCAGACTAGCTGGGTCTAGGCTGGGTGAGCTACAAGTACCAAGCTAGTGGGACACTGATGCTCTTAAAGCGTTCCCATCTTTACTGGGAAGTCAGAACAAATGTTCCGCTTTTGGCTCCAAAGTCTGGGAGGGAGGTGGGTGGGGGGGGTGCTTTGGCTCGGTGCTCCTCACAGCCCGACACCACTTAACAGCTCCAGTGAGCCCTGTTTCCAGTGCCGCCATGGTGGCAGGCAGTAACTGGCAAAGCCGGGGTCACCCCTCCCCCCACCCTAGACCCCCTTCCCCTGGTATGACCAGCCTCAGTCGACCTCTGTCCCGTTGGCAGTGCTGTGCCCATGAACGTTTGCATCTTGCAACTGTGCTGCCTCCCCACTGACTGATCAAGCCCCCTCCCCGCTTCCTCAAGTTCAAGGTTGCCTGGTGCCCGGCTGCAGCCGGAGCCTTGAACACCCCTCCCCTTTACAGTATTGGTGGGGTCGCAGCTGCTCGATCCTGCATGTCGATGCTTGGAAACGTGGTCTAACACACCGGCGCCAAAACCTAGCTTTATAACGCATCCAGCGCCGCATGGCACGGAGATAGCGCCTCCCCCCCGGCACGCTTAGGCTGGGGTGCCACCCCCATAGCAGCGGGAGGTTTGGATCGCTGAATATCCCTACATAGCAGAGTGTGGTGGAGGGAGTCCATTCCGCAACGCTGGCTTTCGCTGTTACATCTGTTACAACTCGTCTGCAACATCTGCAAAGACGATCCAAAAAACAGCAACAGAGTTTTATTATCGACTTTCTGTCCGACGGCATCGTTTGAGGTGGAACACAGATGCCAACACGCAATGTGTGTATTAATATTGTCATTATTTTTCCTTTGACGTGCGCATAATGTACTTTTTTTTGCCACATCAGTTACTTCCCAAAGCAAAAGTTTTCTATGTAGAAAAATGCGAGTCTCTGATTTGCAAAGTGAAGGAAGGCTGGGATTTGGAGAAATCGACTCGCAAAATATGAACAACTGTTGTGGGGTGGGGGGGGGAAGGGGGGGCTAGATCCCGCAGCAAGAATAGAGCACTGGTAATCATTTAAACTGGTCTAGAAGACATGGCAGGCGTACTGTCCAATCCAAATCTCCCCAGCTAAGGTAACTAAAAAAAGCTTTTCTCAGAAATAGCCAATTAATTAGATGCATATCTTAGTGGCACAAGTTCACCTCTCCATCTGTTTACTCACTCACCATATCATCACTGCAGAGATTACACCTTAACCACCTTTTTGTGTGTTTTTCCTGGGCATGATTCCCTGCTGTGTACAGCTTAGAACAACAAACATCATTTGAATATGTGAAGAGCCACAAAGTTTTCAACTTCTATTGATCAGATCTTACTTTTGACCACACTTGGGTGTTTGATTTAATTATCCAGATACTTTGTATCTTTAGCCTTTTCTGAAGTGGCCTGTATTGGAGTTACACAGACTAAAGGATGAGCCTAAATGCTGGTTGATCTGCCAGGGAACTTGTCCTGCTTTGCTGTGTGTCTTCCTGTGCATATTTACCATAATCTGGCATTGTTGACTATTTCAGACATTTCCATCTCAGCCTGCTACACTGCCCTCATCACCGGCACCCCTAACCCGCTGTGCTTACTTTACGTTGCTCCTCCTTACGCTCTCATTGAAGACCGTTTGGGTTTTTATTTTTTCTAACTTGCTCGAATCCCTCTTTCCTATTTTGGTTTGCTTTCGATTTACCTTTAAAGCCTACGTTTCGGTATTTTTGACCTATTTTTCTATCTTTCTCTCTCTCTCTCTCCCTCTTCCCTTGTTTCTTCCCCATTTTTCCCACCCCTCCCCCCTTCCTGTGGGATCGTGGAAACTACTGGACCATCCCATTGCCATGCACACAATTTCCTTTTTTTATGTTTACATTGATTTTATGTGTGAAACACACTCGCGTGTGCGCACGCACGCACACACACACACACACACACACACACACACACACATGCTTCCTGTCCCTCGACTGTGGCTCCCCTTCACGTGTGATCTGTCTGTGTCGTGTCCCGTCCGTGATCCCAGCCACTCTGGGTTGCTCCTCTGTGTCCTACACCCTCCTCTCACTCACCCTCTCCACGCTGACTGTGCTCCTGCTCTTATAAACCGTTTCTGCCCCCCACCAGGAGGAGAAAAATCTGCCCTCTCACATCCTGGCTGGCCGTTTGCTTTTATACCTTCGATCCCAGTGCAAAAGAGAAAAAAAAGCAATATGAAGTTATGTCGAAATGGTCGAGGTAGCGTGCTTGGTTCCTAATCATTCTGGATGTTTATTTTATTTTTTTTTAGTTGGCATTTTAAAATCCCCTGTAAGCAAAGCTGCTGCCCCCTCCCCCACACCTAGAAAAGGCAACTCTCGGTACTAATTTGTTGGAATATAATCAGTCTGATCATTTGACGATCTGAGGAAGAGCACAGGCCCTGTGCAACCCCAAGCGGACGGGTTTTACGTCTACAGGAGACTCACGCTCGTTAAGGGTTCTCAATTCCATGTCCTCCTCCCATGGCCCTCTGCTAGCCACAGTGCTAACGTGCTAAAGCATGAAAACAGGACTGTAGTCTTCAGCGACGCGAGAGAGGATACTAATTATGTTGTGACAAATGTATATAATTGTTATAGGTTCTTTTCTTTCCAACACTAATCTGGCATCTTCCTTTGCTCCCTTCATTTTTCGCTTAAAAATTGTGTTTTATGCTAAATGCTATGACTGTCTAACAAAAGGAATACGTGCCGAAAAGTCTGAATATTGTAATTTGACGACACCCTGTAACATGATTTTTGTACCTATGCTATGATCTCATGAAGTAAATATTGTGGGTTTTAAGGAACCGTAATAATATAGTGATGTGTTTTTTTTTCTTTTGGACAAAATAGTAACTGTGAATTTCCAATTCTGAAATGCAGGTGCGTGCAAACAAATCTGTATTTACCGCTTATTCTGTGAAATGTAAACATTGAAAGCAACCTGGCTTCCCCCTCTCGATTCCTGCTTTCCTGCTGATTTTGTGGTGAGCTGGTGTGCTGTGGGGGCCCCACACAGGAATTGGGTGTATGAATATTTTGGACTGCACGAGCTACCACCCAGTTGGAATGCCCCCCCTCCAATACCATACTATATACAGTGCCATTTCGCACCCCCTCCTTTGTTTTTAATTGGCTCTGAAGGTAAGGAGTGGAGCAGCACCAAATCCCCCAACTTTGCATGTGCCAATTAAATCATTTGAGTTCAAATTTGGGTTTTTCTTTTATTCAAATGCACTTTGCGTCACATGACACTCCAGTGTCTGACACAACTTCCAGTGCCTCCGTGCTCTGTACCATTTCACCAGTCAGCTGCTTTTCTGATTGTACGGAATGGAAATTGGAATCAGGAGAGGAACGGAGTGTGGGAAAACTGCTTGACTCAAATGGGGTAGAGCGTATCTTCTGAGAAAGAGACAGACATAGCATACTGTGAATAATATTTGAGGTCAAAAATGCGACAAGCTCATTACAAGAGCAAGGAGTGTATCCACGCAGTGGTGCTGTGGTTGCCGGCCTATTCTCTGGATGTTCTTTTATGTGGGTGGCCGTGTTTTTTGTAGACATATCCATGACGTTCCCATTGTGACTTGACTCCCGACTGACCTGCCGAAGACTTGACCAACAAACAGTGATGGAGAGAAACACGATTAGTACTTCACCGTTTAGCACAACTCAGCATAATCCGGTGGATGTACGAGCCCCAGTGGGGTCTCCTCTGTTTCCCACTGATAATACCTGCTTAAGGTGACAGATGAAAGGCGCACAGAAGTGACAAGGAATAAAAAAATATGTTGTTGTTTTTGTAATAATTTCAAAATGTAATATACTGATTAATAATTTAACAATAACAACAAAAATAGTACTGAAATTATACCTGTTCCAGACCTTACTAAAAATATTATTCATGCTTCCCGGAGATGAAAAAAGACGGTTAAAACCGGTGCTTTTCAATGTAAAGGGAGAGTAAAACTTAGAGCTAAGATAAAACTATTTTTCATCTGTGACAGTTCTGAGAATGTTACAGTCCTGCTCTCTGCGATCTGGCTGCTGTCAGCAGATTTAAAAAATGTCACGGCAGAAGCCCTGACGCAGTTTGAAGGCGATGCTGACACGGCGAGCGCGCCTGTTACTTTTCTTTCGGATATTTGCTCCGCAAGGTGAAGCGCGGCGCACACAAATGCCCGTAAGGCTCCGGACAGGAGTGCGTGTTCCTCTGGAAGATCCCTAGAGCTGATGTGGACTGTTTGAGGCCCCACGGGGAATAGAAAAAGGGCTTAGGAGGGCAGGACACGATGGCTTAAAGAGATCCAGACTGTACTTTGACATTACATGCATGTGGGCCTGGGGGCGAAACTGTCATCATTCATCTCTGAAACCATACAGGACATCAGAGCATGGTGAGAAACTAAGAAGTGAAGTTTGTTAAGGGTGTTAAAATATGCCTTAATGAATAGCCAGTTGCTTGCTATAGATCCCTGGTCCACAGTATTTACTTGTCACTTCCTGTCGAGCAGTTGACAGGGACGTTACTACAGGAAGTCATGTCCCGCCACCACTCTTCCCAACCCAATCTTACACAGTCAGGCATATTAGCACCTTCTATCCTGGGAAAGGGCTTAGACCTCAATAGCTACAGATCAGGTAACAGTTAAGGAGCCATTTCTTCAAGTTGGCTGACCCCTTCACAATGAGCTCCCTCATAAATTGAGTCTCAACTTCTCCAAAAGGGGGCAAGGACACTAGCTTTTTGTACGTCGGCAAGACTTTGTACCTTCATTCTGTTGGTCTAGATTTCTTCATTATATTATACAGCAGGGGTGGACAATCTTATCCGCAAAGAGCCGGTGTGTATGCAGGCTTTCACTGCAACTCACTAATTAGATTACTAATTAGAGGACTGGCTGAAGAGTCTTCACACCTGGGTTTGAACAGCTGACCTACAGGTTATCCCAAAAACCTGCATACACACTGGCCCTTTGTGTCACACCTCGATCGTGCCTATACTCCTGTGCCATGCCCCCCTCATTAACCTTGTGTGGATTCCAGTTTATCAGCTGTTTCAATTTGTCTTCGTTATTTTGGTGTATTTAAGTCCACATCAGAGTTTGTTTCCCTAGTTCTGTCATTGCATTGTTGTGTGGTTTTTAGTGTTTCTGTCTCATCTGCCAATTAAAACAATTTTCGCTCCAGTCCTCATCTCCTCCTGCTTCCCCGGTCCGTATCTTGCCGTATATGACAAAATGATAGAACTCACTGATGAGGCTCTACGTTGGCTATCACAGCCTGAGGTGACGGACAACCCCAGACTGCGAGTCCTTACTTTCCGGATGAGGGATATATTACTATACACCACGTAGAGGAAGTGCATGAAATCTGGATAGGGATATCTCCTCTAATATAGGAGAAGGAGATGAGGACTGGAGCAGAAATGGTTTTAATTGGCATACGAGACAGAAACACTAAAAACCACACAACAATGCAATGACAAAACTTGGGAAACAAACTCTGACGTGGACGTAAATACACCGAAATAACGAAGACAACTCGAAACAGCTGGTGAATACTGGGAATCCACACGAGGTTAATGAGGGGGGCGTGGCACAGGAGGATCGGCACGATCAGGGTGTGACACTTTGTGGAAAAGATTGCCCACCCCTGTTGTACAGGTTGCTACTTATAATAATAAAGTTAGATTATGCAAGTCCCCAGTGAGCGTTACAGCATATTTGCGCCTAGATCCTCGTGCTAAAGATATTGCATCAGGTGAAACTGCAACAACAGGTGGAGCCAATACTGGATTTTAATCAAGGTCTTCCTGTCACCAATGTATTATGTATGTAAAAACGTGTAATTTCATACGCTTGTGCTGTTTGGATTTGCTAAAATGTTCTTTTGGTTTCTTTCTGTACAATTATATGCATTTGATATGTTGTTAAGATATGCCAGACCTCCCAGGACTAAGAAGAAATTCCAAATCAAGGTTTTTGCTGAGAACCTGTATAGTCTTAGAGGAAAGAATAACAAATCAAATACCTTTTAAATGTCCTTTTTAACATCACCTTAGTTTGAAGTTTGACACCGAAAATCAGTTGAAGTGCTGAGCATAACAAATTTGTCATCTAACCTGTGACATTAAAATTTGAGAATCACCAAAGTTTGTAGTACTTGTGTGTTTTGTGTTATGGGTAATTGTCAGTCAAATGAACCTGAACAAACGGTTTTTTGTGTCTCCTTTCAGCAGCTCTTAGTGAAATTCACAGGTTATTTGAAGAGTCACAGCTAAAGCCCAGAGTGAAATATTAACATAAATATAATACAACAAAAGTTCAGGTTGATTCGACAGGAAATTACATTGTATAATGAGTGGAATGGACTCATCTTTGTCTGACTTTTTTTTTTTCTTTTCCATTTATAACATTTATGTTTTAGTTGCTTTTTCATTTGTGTTTTAGGCATTACTAAAATTTTGGTCACAAAAACTAATTAAAGAGAAACTAGTTCTGCATTAGGTACAAATAGACCGCAAGTAGCAATGATCATATTCTCATGAATATGAACTTGTTTATTCCTGGTAAGTATGTTGTGTTTTTGTCTGACCAAAAAAAAAAACCTTTGTTCTTTGTTTTTGTATTATTTTTGATGTATTTTGTACTCTGTACTCCACCAGTCAAGTATTGTTGAGGCAAGTAAACTTTTTAAATACACATTTTTTTTCTGCTTAACAAAAAAAGACCCATGACGTAAAAAATGTAATTTGTGATTTGATTAAAAATCAGTTCTCTGCAAAGATTTTCTCTCCAGGATGATCTTTGGTGTGAAAAGGTAAAATTATCTCCAGCAAAGTGCTTTTTAGACTCAATGTTCTGCTTGAGTAATGAATTTCAGTGTGATGTTTTGTGAGACTCATCCTGACCTCTACTGGCTGTCCTTTGTAACCCACTCACTGCTGTCTTCTGTGTCGCTCCTCTCCCCCTCGTCCTGAAGACCCCATGGTCAACGGCTCCAGCCTGAGCACAGGTGCCATCGTGGGCATCCTCGTCATCATCTTCCTGCTGCTGCTGGTGGCTGTAGACATTACGTGCTACTTCCTCAACAAGTGTGGCCTTCTCATGTGCATCGCCGTCAACTTCTGCGGCAAGCCGGGCCCCAGCTCCAAGAACAAGGACATTGAGGAGGGGAAGGCTGCTTTTACGTGAGTGGGACTCAGTGAACTTCTCCAGAGTTTCACAAATGCAGAAAACAGCAGGGTTCCTTGCTCCCGTTTGGAATGTACTGAATGGAGACTGTAGCGAAATGCTACAAGGGGTGAAGGTGTGTGCTTCTGATCTGAAGGTCATTGTTTGACATTTCTTATACTAAGCTACTTAACCTGAGTCTCTTGAGGGGAAAAAAACTGAACATATCACTTGCTTCCGGATGAAGTTGTCAGCTGAGCCTCTGAATGTGAAGCTACAGTTTTCGATGCTAAGTAGTATTGGCGTTTCCTCAGCACACAGCTTCACACCGCAGATCTTGGCTTAGGAGTGTAGGACTACTCATCAGCGTAGGTCTAAACCACTCACTGTACCCAAAACGACAAGGGGTAAACCCACATTCTGACATCACATCTGCGGTGCCACATTCATGTGATTGGCACCTGGCCATGGATGGGAGATTACGAAAATGACTTTGCCACTCCCTTCGCAGGAAGGACGAGTCAAAGGAGCCCATCGTGGAGGTGAGAACCGAGGAGGAGCGCACACCCAACCACGAAGGAGGGGGCCAGGTGGAACCCAACGAGACCACACCCCTGACGGAACCAGAGTAAGTCACCCACCCCAACTGTGACCCCTGTTTAAAATAGCCCATTGGCAGAGAGAATAATTCTGGGATTGGCAGCTTCAGTGTGGAAGGCAGAGGTTTGTATCGCCAGTATTCAGCCGTGTCTCTACAAATCGGCATTAACCACTCAGAGGACCCATTTATACCCAAGCAGGAATAATAATGAGCAGTAATTAAATTGTGAGCACGTGTGAATTTCACCAATGGTTCATTTTAATATTGTATTTTTATGGGTGTAGTATATTCTGTAAGCAATTTCAAAGCAGGCAGTTAGGATTATGGCTATGGTTAGCTACTGTGAAATGGAGGCCATTGAATTATGGATAGCAGACACGGGCCGCGGGTCACTGGCGCGGGAAAACGCCAAGCCGGTCCCGTCGCCTGCAGCTGGACTGCACCGCTTTCTCCGCTCTTGCTCTCCTGCCGATGGCCTGGGAAACAAGAAGTGCGTGTCCATCTGGACTCAGAGCAGTATGTTTTTGTGTTTCCTTGCGGCACTGAGGTTTATTCTGCTTGGTCTTCCAACGACTAGAGGGAAATTGGATTTTTTTTTTTTGTGATTTGAGCCCCGCAGTGGGCTTCTGTCAACATGGCATTTGCATAAATGTAATCTAGCTTCTACTGCTCTGTTTACTGCTCCTGTTAACTCCTCTAATTCTGCTAACCGGGGGATCTTCCAATGGGTGGTGCTTCTGTAACAGCATGTCACGCTCTGACCTCCACCCTCCTCTCTCTCTCTCTTTCTCTCTCTATCCCTCCTTCTCCCTCCCTCGCTCTCACTGGCTCTACATCGTGTCTCTCTCTTTTGCCCTCTTCCTGCAGGCTGGCAGCTGACGCCACTGCCACAGTGGTGGACTTGCTCCCTTCTGTCACCACTAACTCTGACTCTGTCACGACTCAGAACAGCCCCGCTAGTGAGTCCACCACTCTCACCTCCAGCACCGCTGCTGCACCCCCCGCTGCCGACGCCAAAGCCACCCCCCCAGTCCCCCAATCCAGTACCCCCAAGTCTAGCACGGCCGCTCCCGCCCCACCCACCGCCACGCCCTCTGAAGCCGCCCCCAAAGTGGCCCCCCTGGTCGACCTGAGCGATGCCCCTGTAGCCAAGGCGCCCGGCACCACGGAAACTGCCGACGCCGTGGGCAACCACACCCCTGCATCCGAGTCCAGCCCCGCCCCTGCCACGCAGCCTACCAAAGCTGAAGCCCCAAAGCCCCCTGGGAGCGAGCCGCCACGTAGTGATCTAAAAACCCCCCCAGTGCCAGTCCCAAACGCCACCGCCCCCGACAATGCCATCAAGCCCTCTCAGCACCAAGACTTTCAGATAGACGGAGGACCCCAGCCCGCAGATACTGACCTTGCCAAGGATGTGTTTGATGCTCTGGGCAAGCCCCCCGGGCCCCCTGCAGACTCCAGCGCCATCCCCGCAGCAGCCCTGGACGAGTATGGCTTCCTTTACGTCTCCTCTATGTGTGTCTAACCCGTGTGTGTGTGTGTGTCTGACATCTGTGTGTTTCCTGTCCTGCCACATGCATGCTCTCACACTAACCCTACCACTTTATAACGAGCACCACACCAGTCACTCTGCTGCAGCTCAGCCCTCCCCATTTCCCTCATGAACACACACACTGGTGAGGACCAGGCATAGATGGGACTTCATCAGGAAGGAACTGAAGGAAACGGTAAGACTGTATGGTCTTATGGGTCTTACTAGCCTGTAGATGTAGGGGAATAGACATTCCCCACCCATCTTAATGTTCTATTCTTCCAGGACATGTATCCTGGTCTTTCAGGGCATGTTCCCTGCACATCTTGGTATCCTGGTCTTCTATGGCATGTTCCCTGTTTATCCTGGTGTGCTGGTCTTCCAGGGTATGTTCCCTGCGTATCTAGATTTGACAAGATGCTAATCATGACGAATGTCTTCCATGTGGCTGCTATAGTTTAAACCACTAAAGTTTCTTCATGTTATGGTTTAAACAGAGTCTTGGGTATAGCTGCATCAACAATACAGTGTTTCGCTGATATTCATGAGTTGTTTATTGTTTTTTTGGGGTTTTTTTAAGATCCCGTTTTGCTGTAATTGGCCAAGGATGAACCATTAGCCCAGAGGTCAATCAATTGACATGATGAATTAATCCCATTAAATAAATTCTAGTTCCCAAGTCGTTGGAATTTAACATCGCTGAGTACCTGAGTCAGGCTGCCTCACAATTTCACTGAGCAAATTGAAACCAGAAGTGCACACTTAGTTGTTTCAAAAACAATTTCATTGCAAGTAAATAGACATGATTAAACAAAAAGGGGAAAGAGAAGATAGAGTGCTATTATGGAATAACGCGGTTTTATAGATGGATGCAGGGTAAGCATTCCTTCATGAGAAAAGTATGTTTAGCATTGTGTTAGGGTTGTTTCAGCTTAACGCACCAGTTCTGAGCAGCTTTTTCTTTGCCAAGCATGCCTCCTACTTCATTCCATTTGTTTGGATACTCAAACATAAATCTCCAGGGAGCCTCTGTCATTGTGCGGTGTTTCTCCACAAACCAAACCAAGAAACAAAGTTCAAGCCTGGTTAAATACGGAATAGGACCATATTAAATCAGTTTAGCCGTGACATTCCTTCAGATGGGAGTGGATTCTCTGGTGGTCTCCAGAAACGCCCTCCAGGACTGATTGCAGATTGAACAGATCAGATTTCCAGGTGCCTCTTCCACGTTTTTTCCTATAGTTTTTTATTTTATCATTTTTTTAAGCGTATAGCTATAAATTCAGAGCTGATAGTCTAGATCAGAAGTGCCTTGAAAAGGCTGCAGAAGGGTGGTGAGTCCAAGAGAGTCAAGATTAAACACACCATGACTCTCGCCCAACCCCTGCAGAAGAAGGAAGCTTCTTAAATATTCCCGAGCCTTTATGTTGCATCTTCCCCAAGACAAAATCACATCCTAAAAGTCTTACTTTCCATTGCCCCTTCAGCATATAGTGCTGGGGTATATTCGGAAAGTTCCTGGATACCAATACAGCTTCAAAAGTTTCTGTAGAGAGCTGTAAAATATTTACCACACTTACACTTTCCACCTCTCCCGGTTCGCATTGCCTCACAAGTTTCGTAAGCTGGAACGCATAACTCTGCTCGGAAATAACCAGGAAAGGGAATCTATTCAGTCATCATAGGATGCCACGTTGCACAACCTCAACCCTACCTTTCCTGCTTCCTTCTGATGCGTCTCAAATTCAGCAGGCTTTACAAAAATGATTTATGCTCTTGATATGACTGCATCCAATCACCCAGCTGCTGACACACAAGAGCAGTCTCTGGTCTCCTGGTGAAGCTTAACATCTGGCCCACTGCTTCTTCTCGATCTGGTGAGGGATCCAAGATCTGGCTGATGACCAGCCTTGAACTTAACGGCAGAAACATTTCTAATTCATGCCTAAAACATTGCTTGCTGTTACAGACTGAAATTCATCCATAGTGCATTTGACAGTTTCATATTCGATTTCCCTCAAAGATCTTTTCAGACACTGTAGTGCAAGTGTCTAAACTTATGCCTGATACATTTTCAAACAATCTCAGCTATGACAGCACTGTGTGCCAGATCCTCCCAGTCTGTCAGTGATGTGCCCAGCATCAACTGGGTTTGTACATGGGTTTGTACATAAACATCTGGCTTTCTATTAGCAAACGCTTTTAATCAATAATAAATGCTTCTCAAAAATGCCTAATTTATTTAGCTGATTTTATTCAGTGAATGAAAAGGTATATATACTTAATTATTCCTCTTATGCACCCATTCCTGCTTTTATACAAATTCTATGACTGCATATGGAGTACAGGTTTGTAGTCCAAAAGCTCTCCTAGGATGCACAGGGAGAAAGACAAGAGACCAGTCCTCTCCAGTCCACCATAGCACCAGAGGTGGCAATTTCAGGTCCAGAAAGTAAAAATCCAGACCATGATTTACTTCCAACCAACAAGTTGAGCATAAAGAGTCACAGTCACAGAGTACTCAACTGGTAAGACATTGTCTGGATTATTACTCTGTGGACCTGAAATTGCCACCTCTGCATAGCACACATACTCACACACATACTGTGGGAAATGTACACCGAGTCACATAATTGCATCAACTGATAATAATCAAAACAAATCGAGTTAGGCTTGCAGCCATCCATCAGACAACTGCAATGATGTAGTTAGATTGCTCGGCTGCAACATCCCCCCCTTGTGGTAATTCTAGGAAACTCAGTGTAAGGGGCCCTGCTTTCTTCACTCAACAATTGTCTTATAAACCTTGGTAATCCTCTAGCACCATGTGAATTTTCTGAGTTTTCCTTAGGCTGTCTGGATTGTGTTTCTGCACGCACTCTGCAGCCTGTTTACCGCTGAGAATCTAAACTGGGTAGGATTTTTCAGCCTTCACTCATGACACGGTGGAACGGCTTTGTTTATACAGGGCCCAAGGTACAGCATCACCCTGAATATGTGTCTCACAGAAAAATGCTGAGTTAATCCGTGGGCGGCGTGCACAGTGCTGTCTCGGCGCCTCATTTGGTACAGTGGGAGCTGTGCCCACACTCGGGGGGGCGGGGGGGGCTGCCCATCCGCTCCAGCACCCATGAGGCAATGGGACTCGCCGGCTTGCTGAGTGGAGGCATCATCTACACAGGCCAGTGACGTGCAGCAGGCTGTTCCGACAGCAGTCCCCTCGGAGTATGTGAGCGACGCACAAATGGCGAGACCCTGTTGCTAAATCCACACCTCAGATCGCCTCCCCCCCCTATCTTCCACCTTGTGCCTGATGCACATATGAGGCATTTTCTAGGTTCATTGCTCTCTGAAATGGTCTGAGTCCAGGTGCACCCCATGTTTTTACCCCCTTCCCTTCTTCTTTACAAGCACTGGCAGAGTCTTAGGCAGAGCGGTGGGCTCAGTGGTCAAAGCAGAGTTGCGGAGAAAGACTGGATTATTCTGCCTCCTCTGAGAGGGTCCCAATCAGTATTCCGATATCATGTGCATTGTGACTCTTAAATTATTCCCAGAATTTTTTATCCGACTTATCCTGAGGCCAAACTCATAGTGGTTTGCTCTTGGCAGCAGTGCAGCTGGAGGAGCAGAAAATGGGGGGAATTTGCAAAGTGCATTTTGCTGTGGGGGCTGAATGAATTAGACTGGACAATCCTAACTCTGGAAGTCGGTGCAGCCTTATCCAGTACATCTAGCAGCAGATATGGTATGCAGAGCCAACAAGGACCTGCTAACTGGGCTTGTGCTCTACTCCTGGGCCTCATCCTCCATGATTATGTTATTCTTCCCCAGGTTGGGTTGTTTCTCATCTGCATGCCATTTCACGACATACCTCTTCTTCACCTGTTCATCCCCCTACTTGTCCATTTTCTCTGTGCAAAATGGTAACAGATGTTGGGGTCACATTTAGCTGTAACAGATAAGCTACCCTGCGGTATGTGTCATTGCCCAGATTCAGAAACGTGCTCAGTACTGCAAGTCTGTTGTCACACACTGAAGAAAAGTACATTCTGCTTTTCCTTGAGGAATTCCTCACTCCATTCTGCTTCTGTGCCTGTCTCTCCCCACAGAAAGATGGCCCCAGCAGACGAGAAAAGTAAACCAGAAGAGACAGATGTTAAGAAAACCCCGTCGGAAGTGAAGACGGACCCTAACGAAGCCGCTCAAACAAACGGGGATGAGGTCAAAGCATGATCGAGCCCAACTGGAACACGTCAGTCACAGCTCTTCAAGACGTCACACCACAACATTGAAACGAGATTACAAATGGTTTCTTTCTTCAGTGTCTTTTATGAGTTTTCAGAACAAGCAACGACTTTGTAGATCTGTAGAATGGAATAAGATCTTGTGTACATGCTTTTTTCCCCCAAGTTCATTTTTATTTTATTTTGCGTTTTGTTTTGCATTTTGTTTTGCTTTTTGTTTTCAACATACTTTTTAACATTCAAAGTAAAAAAACAAGATCTTGTATTTAAGTTCTATCTTGATTTATTGGAGGGAACAAATATTGAACTTCAAGGGCACTCTTTTGGGGAAATTGTGTGAGTAATCTCTCTCAAGTGGAACAACATCCCAGTCAGAGTAGATTACCAAGAGGAAATTTAGCTTTATCCGATAACAACGCCTTTATGTTGTGCACACACACTATTTCTAATTATGTCTGTTCTATTATGTGCTGTATCGCCACAGTTATTTTCACTGCTAATGAGTTGTTTTAATGTTCTCTTGTGTTAAAAGATTATGTGCAAAAATAACTGCCTTTTATGTTATATATTTTTTTAATCGTCATTATTTTGAGGGATATAGTATAGAATTAGCATGCTTGCTTGGCCAAAAGAGGTTTCCGTATTCAGTTTATTTTTTTTTTGTTTTTTTTTCTTTTCAGATGTTTACACACCTTTAATCTTTCTTCCCCTTTTTGAACACGGCTTGATTTAATGCAAACATGAAAATACAAGTGAAGGCACAGCATTCTGATGCAGTTTAAAGAGTCTGAGTTTGGCAGTCTGGTTGAGGTACCAAAAGACAAATTCATATAGGCAGTTGTAGGAAAACCTGCTCCACGCCGATTGGTTATCTTGTGTGGGGGGGGGGGG
>JAABNX020000044.1:19333813-19348406 GCA_015163995.2 Mormyrus lacerda | reverse complement strand
CCCCCTTTTGTGAGACGTGTTCCCCTTTAAGCACCCTCGACCCCCCTCTGTGCCTTCTCATTCAAGACATTAATAGTGGCACTGGAACTAATTGTGAACCTTAGATGTGTTGAGATCCAGATTGAAGGGGGGGGGGCATCCAAAGCATGTTTTGAGCTGCGAGACTCGTGGCTTTTGCTGGAATCCATTCATATTTTTTCAAGCTGTTTTGAAGAATTACAAACGTGTGCTTGAGCTGGTGTTGTAAATGGGGGGGAAAGAAGTCGGTTTCAAGACCCTCACCAGGATTTACAGTGGCTGGTGATGATGATGAAGATGAAGAATTTACTGACACTGTTCCTACAGAAATGGAGCTCTTTGGTTTCTGCTTGGAGTGTACCCAATGCATGTTCTGCACTTTTTTGGCCAGAGACACAAATAGTTGTCTGTCCATGTTCTGCGGAACAGATGGGGACATTCAGGATCGGTGGGGGGGGGCATGCTACGGGTGCCTTTGTGGCCTTCGGCTTCTTAATTCGGCATGTGAGATTGGAGAATGTGGTGGCCATCTTGATTAGTTTGTTTCCAGTGTGGCTCCAGTGCTCATCTATGTTGTGGGCTTTTTTTTTTTTTTTTTTTAAATCATCACCTCAGGGAAGAGTAGTGGTAATGGTAGGGGAGAGCAAGATGGCTACTTGCCACCTCATGTGTGCGTCCCTTTGTTTTCAATCTCCGCACCCCTAAACATCCCCGTGTAAAGAGGGCTGTGTTTGGGGGCTGAGGTGTGGAGAGAGGGGTCTGCTGGCAGCAGTGGTGACGGGAGGCGTCTTTTATGATTTTATTGCTGCAATACAGTCTGCTTCAGTCTCCTGGGCCTCGCCTCCTAACACCCTGCTCATCACGTTAGTCCCCAAAGGTTGTCGGTTACGTTCCCCTTTTGGGGCGGGTGTGTGTGTGTGTGTGTGTAAGTATTATCTCCCTTCCGTTCTCCATGTTCATTGTGACCCCGATCGGCATCCTTGTCAAGACACCCTAAATTATAGGCTGAGTATCCAGCTGGTTGCTGTGAGAAAGCCACACTTTTTCTTCCAATGCCACACATAGTCAACAGGCTGCAACCCCCAACCCCCCAACAACCCACAGCTTAAGAACTCAACACTGTGTTATAACTGGCATGGGCTCTGGGCGCGAAGACAGCAAGATGTGGAGGGTGCATCTCCAATCGCCCCCCCCCCCCCCTCGCTATTGGGTGCCTACAGGGGCAGATTAGAGATTCACCGTCGGCAGACAAAACACAAAGTGAGGGGAGGTCAATATTAGATTTAACACTTCTTGAAACATTTGGAGGATCTACCCAGAGGGCTCGCTGCTGTTCAGCTACGCTATAAATAAACGCTGCGCGCGCGAGCGGAGCTCCGGTCTGCCTGTCGCGCGACGGATCCAGAGGCGAGGCGGCACCGTAGACGCGCCTCGCGTCCGCATCGGTTCTGGTTTTAACGTTTAACGCAGGGATCACTCCCGCTGGTGGCAGCGTAGCCTAAGCAAGTCACCGAGATTGGAGCGCATGACTCCCAAAACCGGCCGTAATGGCGCGTCACTGATCGCGAGAAATTAAGGGGCGGGCGGGCTGCGCGTGGAGCGGTACCGCATATTTCTCCTGTCGCCGTATGAAACGTACGCGCTCCAGACGGCTGCGGACTGTGCTGGCAAATTCGAGCGTATGTATTTATGTATGTTCAATTTCTGAATTACTCCCTTTATCAGGCCCGCGAAGCATAATGCGAAATGATTCAAACATTATGGTATTACGTTCGTCCCAGAGACGGCTGCCTGCCATCCCCATTATTAATCGTTTAAGTGTATTTTAAGGAATCATCTGTTGCCGCGATCATTAAGCTGTAGATCTGGCGCTCACATAATCTGACGATTTGAACTAGACCCGAAGCCCATCTGTACCCTCCCGCCTGTTTTAAAACTGCCCCACCCCTTCTCTCCGTGCTGCGCCAGATCAATTCGGAGTCATGCTTTAAGTCCTGAGCTATAATTCATTTCATAGTACGTTTTTTTTTTTTTTTTTTTTTTTTTTTTGCAAACCTCTGACGTGATTAAACATGAATGAATTCTGAAGACCTCCCCATGGATTTTGGTTCACGACGTTTTCCTTTCATTCATAAAATATTGAAGCCCAGCCCCCCCGCCCCGTGACATTCCTCATTTAGGAGCACCCGGGGAGTTTTACGTTGACTATATTTCGGTGTCCCGCCTGCACCCCCCTCCCTCTACTCCCCCCGTTTAAATCTTACCATGTTACGGAGCATCGGGCCTGCTGCCTGCAGATTTAGTGTTTGTATCAGAAAACGGAAAAAAACTGGATTTCCACACTGTGACGACGATTTTGCGCTTATGTTAATTAACATTTTGAAAAGATCTAATGGTTCGTGTGGTATAGCTGCGAGAATTAATGGTCATAAAAGCGTTTTTGTATCCCCTGACGGCTGCGGCTGCGATGATGATGATTTCGGGTGCGAGCCGTGTAAAAGAACATCGGTATCACACAAATCATGCTAAAGCCTATAAATGTACATACTTACTGACCATTAAATGTAGTTGTGAAAGCAACTCAGCATTTTTCTATTTATTTTAACTTGCTTTTTTAATATCCAGAAATACTTCTTTTACAGGCTTGTAATAAATGTTGAAAGTGGTTTAATTTGCCAGTTAAGCCAGGAGGGGTGGGGGAGGCTGGAATCCTATTTGGTTTCTCTTCCTATTGATCTTAAAACATGAAGTAAACCACATTGTAATTTATAAGTGAAATGTTTAATTAAACATTTATTTCTTTGTTATCCTGTTGTGTATCCCTTAGGCTGTCCAGTCTCACTGTTGTGGTATTAATCAAGTATTTCGTCACACGTGAGATTTCATACTTTGGGTCGTTTGGAAGCATGAAATCGGCCGCTGATATTGAAGACATAATGCTGGACCAAGTGAGGAAGTTTTAAGGCCTGTGAGGACAGACAGTGGTGTTTGTGTTTGGTGCATCGCTGGCTCCACGTGGAAGGTGTGATGTCACAGTTCACCTTTCCCTTGTACCACTCTGAGTTTGGGTTTGCCAAACCAGAGGGCAGCGAGCAGCACGTCACAACCTCAGGAGCGAAGGTCTTCTGCTCCGGAGCCAACTGGGGCAGCCCATTCTGTGGATCTGTGCAGCGTGTTCACAGTGTGTCCTTTACTGCCGGCATGCTTGTTCCCAGGCTCGTTCTTGAAGGTTTTTTTTTTTTTTTTTTTAATATATATGAATTCATATACAGTATTTAGGCGGATAGTGATTATTTAAGGTGGCCGATAAATAGAGTGTATTATGGCTCTATGTCCCGCTTGATCGCATCTCCCTTGACATCTCCCACCAACTTGATTGGAGGCTTGACAGGGAGGGAGGGTTTTTATTTTTTTTCCCAACAGGTCATGATGGAAAAGTGTTGAGATTGCACTTGGCTGAACATTTGTCTGTCTGTTTCATCGAGAATGTTAATGAGCCAGAGGCTGCACCAAAAACCAGACTGAAGCCATTGCATGTATTGATTTTTTTTTTTTTGTCCTTGCTAGCAGATCTTTATTTATTTAAACGCCTTGTCATATAAACGTGAAGGCCAGTGTGATGCAAATTAACCTCAGTTATTTCATGCTAATAATTATGCTTATTCTGTTAACGCTCTGTGACACCTTGGCTTACTTGCTCCTGGATGCTAACATTTCGTGATTTATGTCTTTTTCGCTTTAGTGAATGTGTTCCCATCGCACATTTCAGCTTTTAAAGGAATGCAAGTGACTATCTGGAACCTGTTTCGAGGCATGTTTTGCATAAATCATGCTCTTTGTATAGAAAGGACCTCCTCCTGTACTTTTCCGAGCCCAGTGGAAGCCCTTCGTCCTCTCCAGGTGTTTCTTACTGTGCTTGGCAGTTACTGTACGCTTTCGTCTCAACACATGGTGTCCTCGCATAGGAACTGACTGCAACATTTTGAGAAGATTGGAGACTGAAGGCTAGTTGCCACAAAAACAGCCCTGATGTTTTGGGGGTGCTGTCATGATGGTCTGGTTGTTAAAGCAAAATACTATACGATTATAAGCACTTCGTCCTCCGTGTATCCATCCATCCACCCACCCAGGCACTAATTCCTCCAATTTCTAAGTTGTGGTGGCATTCGCAGTGAGTATCATGCAATTTGCCACCAGATACCTCTATGTACATGTCTGACAGTGCCCCCAAAAATGCCCGACATGCGCCCCCCCTCAGCCTCCCCCAATACTCCTTGTGTGCCACAGTGACCACATTCTGAGTGCGGTTGCACAAGCTGGCTTTCCCCGTATTTTGAACTCAAGCTGCCATGGTTTGTGCCCTTTGGTCTGTCCAACTATTTTGCTTCAGATGTGGCGAGGAACAGGCTGGTCTGATTTAATACCAAATACGGCGTTGTGTTTTCCCTGCCATTGCCGCGCTGGGTCAGAGCTGGCACATGTCCCATTATGGACCCGTACAAATATAAACCTTTCTGTTTGGTTCAGGGTACAGTTGGACCTTTTGACCTGAATGTATCATGCACTACACAGAAGTTAAATTTCAGCTAGCAGGAGTTCCTAGACTGGGTCACGCCAAGCGCTTCTGTCATTTCTTTACTCTCCAGAGATCAGACAAAGGCAGCTGCCCACGCTGAAGCTGAAGATACAATCGCATGTGGTTTGCAGATAAACAATAGATTACAATGGGGGTAGATCTAGGTACATCTTAATTGCAGACTGTAGTGCAGTAGTGAGTGTTGATTGGGTATTATATTGCATGCAACCTTTAGAATGAAGCATTGGAGCTGCTGTGCCGTGGACTGGGGTTTATAGTCATTATTATGGATCATTAAATGTGCACCTTTTGCAAGGATGGCGAGCTGCACTCAAAGTGAGCTGTGTTGACTTTGCTTTATTTTGATATTAATGAGCACCAGTCCTCTTCACAAAGCAGGCCAGCACTGCAGTAATCGCTGTGTTAGCCTGTGCCACAGTGGTGGAAAAAAGAACAATGTGCCAATAACTGTGGAACTCCTGCTACAACATGTTTAGGTTTGGAGAGTTTTGCTCTAACTTCCTAACGAGCTGATGGATTGGGGGGGGGGGGGGAGTGTGCGCATTGCGTTGCATCGCCGCAATAGGTGTGAGTCCCGGCTCCGGCTCTGCTGTCTGACACCCTGTCTCGCAGACAGCCGGAGCATTTGGCCCCCGAAAGGCTCCGTCACAAAGAGTCACCAGCTCTCGTGATTTGCCGCGGAGCGTGAAACTGCGCAGGTTAAATATAGCGCTCCTCAGTGTAGCCTTTGAAATATCAGCCTCTGTTTTCCAGAACGAAGCCATTCTTTACGTTTCTTTTTTTCCCCTCAAAATAAAAGCGCTGCGCCTGAAAAGAACAGCTTCCGACACACGGTGTTTTGAAGCCCTGCGCACATGTGTACATGCGCCCTGGTTCATGTTACTGACCGCTTCCTGCGTTGGCGGCTGTGGTGTTGGGGGGGGTGTTGAAGTCAACATACTTGTGTCGAGTTTAAAAATGGTGAAGGATAACAAGACAGAGTAAGGGAGACGGCGGAGAGTGACGCTCATTGTTCCGAGCGAAATTTCACTCCTTTATCAATAGAATTAGTTCATTCAATAATTAATTGGTGGCCTAATGGAAGGCAGCCTCTTTATATTGTTTTTTGGAAAAGTGCTGCTTTAAATTTATAAACGACTTGCAAAAAAGACCATTTGGGCAAACGGGCAGCTTTTTCCATTCATTAGAAAATTTACACATGCATTGTGGTGTATGAGCGGCTTAACTAACGTGTCCAACGGAGATCCTGGTGTGCCAATGCACGGAGTGAAGTTGAACCAAAGCAAAGAGGACGAGTAGCCAGCGCGCAGAGCGGCGGAGTGACCCCTTGACCCCATATCAGGGCGGAATTGACATTTCTGCGATGGATTGAGGGGGAGTGGAGTGAGGGCATAGAGGCATTAAAGCATTGTTTCACGGTGTGGGTAGACTCACCGGCCGCGAGCTGTGATGAATGGGAACGTGCGCACCTGATCTATGACCTCGGAGGCCCTGTGCGAGAGAAGCCTTTAGTCCCGCCCCCTTTTTTCTCCAGTCAGTCTTTGGGAACCTCAGGATTCCAGTCGTTCACTCTCTTTACAGTATCTGTTTGCCCAGGGGCTTGTATCAGGCACACACAGGATGCTTTCAGCTCTTATCTGGGCTTTTAGGCCGGCTGTTGAGTGGAAGGTCCAACCTTTGACCTGTCCCACCCCACCCTCCCCCATACAGATTCCTTCGTTTCCCTCGCAAAATGAAACCCCTTGTTTCTAAACTTTATGGGTAACACACGACCTGCTGTTTTCTTGGTGTATACCTGGTTTCGCTCTGTGCGTTCTTTGATGCATTGAGGGTTCCTTTTGTTTATGCAGCAAATGAATCATATCGATGCCTTCAGTGGGACGCGGGACCTCTGTCCTGATTAACGTTGTCCCACCACTTTTTTTTTTTTTAGCCTGCATTTTATTGGAAATGTCTGAGAAGAACACTTCTGCCTCAGCTGGTGGTGTTGCCCACTGGTTGCTCTTCTTCCTGGAAGTTGGGGCATTTGTTTGTTTTTCTGGAAGCGATCAGAGTGAGTGTCTATTCTGAGCTGTCGGTGATGAGTGGCTAAGCACAATCTGTATGGATGTAGCCCGTGCCCTCATAACCCCCCTCCCAGTACTTCTCCACTGTGTTAACCCCCTTTCCTCATGGAATGGGCAGGTGGGACTCGAGGACGGGTACTCAGTCCCACTCCTTAAAGACCTAACCCGTATGCTGCTTTTGTTCCAGTGGAGCTCTTAATTAAACGAGATGTCAGTTGAATGGGGAGCATGACTCTCATTGTTTGATGTGAGGACTTTATGAAATTAGAAAAAAAAATTCTGAAGCTGAATTTGTCCCGTTTTATTAGGAATACTTAAAGGTGGTGTTTTATTGGACAGATGTCTTAAGTCTCTCTGAAGACCAAAGGAGGTCTTGGGGCTGCGTTGTTCAGTTGATGTAGCACAGACTAAGTTTGTAGTCCAAAAACATTTTGCTGCCCTTTTTGATTTTTTAAGGGCATGAAAGCAAGGCTCTTCTAGGACCTGAAACCTCTCAGTTATTCTTTGTTTAATTTTTGGTCAGGTGTGTGGTGTCTTGAACATTGTGTGACCTGCTTGCTAAGAATGGTGCGTTAAATAAGGTTCACTGACACACCCTGGCAAGGCGTCATAAGTGTGGCCTGGGACCAGGGCTCTTCGATTCATCTTCAGTATGTAAACACGCTGTCACATCGTCATGGCAGTTAATTACACATTAAGAAAATGACAAGACAACTTGGCCTGAGCTAAACCTTTAAATCTAGCATCCAGCATGGCTGTTGAGGTAATGTTGCTACAGTCCTGTGTGTTTGGGGTTTTTTAAAAAAAAAAAAAAAAAAAAAAACAGGCCAGCATAGAGGTTGGGCATCTGTTTTCCATCATTTTAGCTCATAACATGTTAGCATGCCATTGAGAATATCTACTAGTTCTCACCTGTGGATCGACTGGTGAAGGCGGCGGAAATTTCATCTGCCTGCACACAGTGGTCTGGTCTCTTAGTTGTGTGGAAACATCCTAGCAATCACTGTCTTTGCACTGTTTATAGCCACATATTAGCAATGTTTCGTTTAGGGATCTGGCCTGGTCATACTTTCTGGAGGGAATAGCGGACTTGCATGAATAGGGGTTTGCATGCGGCAAACCCTTGTGGTCACTCTCTTTGCAGTGGCCCCTCTTGGACAACATTGAAATCATGCTTTACAAACCTACCTCATGCAAGATTAAGAAATTACAGATTAATATCTTATCCTTAAATTTTCCAGTGTAGTGTAGTATCTCACCACGCCATCAGATTTCAAGATTGTGTTCCCTGATGTCTGAGAGGGTTTGTGGATAAATGAGGACTTGGACAGTTGCAATCATTCTTTCTCTTATTGCTTCCTTGCTCTTTTTGAGTTTGCATGAGTTTGTTTACAACTAGCTGACAATTCTGGTTTTGTTTACACATTAGGAGTGTGCACTTACTGTACTTTTGGTAAAATACGAGGCAGGGGCTTTGACAGAGAGACTTTAATCGTGGTCTGCTGGTGATTTATTATTATTTTTAAAATCTCCCTTCTTTCCTGATTAATTATGCATACTGTGTTACTTGCTGAGTCAGGATGATGAAGCTACGGTAGACAATTTATCGAGGCCCAGAGCGGAAACATGTCGCGCGGGCAGCATGGCTCTTGTCTCCGCTGATGAATGGCGTGTTTACTGCGGAACCACTCACGGAAATTGAGCAAAAAAAGATGGAAAATGGATATTGGCCGGCCTGTTTGTAACCTGACAGTCTAGGCTGCAGAAAATGGCTGTCCATGCTGGTTAGAGGAAAAACCTATGTCATTCATTCCTCACACACAAACAGGATTTTGCTATTTATCTTACTGTTTGTTTATTTGCTTATTTATTTTGCTGCCTGGCGATCAATTCAGCCTGCCAGGCGGGTGGAAAATGCTGGATACACTCTGAGAGAGTGGGCTGATTGTGTGTGTGTGTGTGTGTGTGTGTGTGTGTGTTGGGGGTTAGTAAGACAAAAGAGGCAGTGAGAGGAACAAACTGCACTTGACAATATTCTCTTTGAAATGCATATTGATTAATTAATTAGAATTCCTTAATTAGCAAATCGAGTGTCAGTGTTGATTATCAAATTCCGCTTCTTTATTAGAATTCGCTCTATCCCCCTGTGTGGATCTTCAAGCCGGTGTGCTCCTGGTGAATTAATGGGCTGCACCGGAGCAGGCCTCAGTGAAGGGCCATGGTGGGCTAGAGGGTTCACATAGTGAGGCAGCCTCAAAACCAGGAGGTTGTCTAAGAGCAGGAGAAACCCTGACCTGTCCTAGAGCCTCTCTTTAGGAATGTAGAGCTTTGGTGAAAGAAAAGTGCATGAATTGGCGTTTTTGGTGACATGTGGGCGGAAGCCATACAAACCTTGGTGGCAGAACCACGGTCTTTTAGCCCATCAGGCTGTAACCTGTAATGTGGTTCCAGGCTTCTCTGAACACCTCACCTCTGCTAAAATGTTCATGGGCGATCGGGAGCGATAGCAAACTGAATCTGGACTTTCAGCTGTAAACGATGACTCATTGTGCCATTCTTCCTGAGAGCCTAGTTGCATTTCCTGGGGTGTTTGTGCTCCCGAATGATTCTCCTTGCTTCCATATCCTTTCCTTAATAGTTTTAGGGAATATGCACAGATCTGAAAAATCATGAGGTTTCTTGCAGCGATTTAAAAATTTTTTTTTCCTTCCCCCAATTGCTCATGGTTAAGCTGGTACAGTGGGTGGTTGGGGTCAGTTTTAAATGGGGTTATAGGAGGATTTCGTCAGGCTCTGTTGGTTGGCTTGTTCCTGCTCGTTCATTACGCATGAGTCATGTTGTCTCCACACTGCTCCATCACTCTCCTCTGCCTCTGTGATTTATTAATGATTGGCTGATCGTGCTCCGTCACGTACGTGTCACTTCTTCGGTAAAAGGACGACCCGGCGGAAGTTGGTAGCAGCCCTTCGGTCAGGCGGGATGTTCGCTGTCCGAGGTCTCGGAGCAGCGAATGTGCCAGACTGGTAGGTGGGGTGGGGTGCGTGGGGGGGGTGGCAGGACAGGCCACGGCTCAGTGTGTAGGGCCATTGTGACCCGACAGCTTTGTCCAGATGGTTCACATACCATCATCTATGCTTCGGGTTAAGAATGCATCCCCCCAGGGTGGGGGTAGGGGGGTTACAGCCTGGAAACAAGGAGAACATAAACATCCTTTCTTCCGTGCCACACTCTGCAAAATAATCCAACCGGCCCCTAGACTTAGGGGGAGGCACCCATATTTAAAAAAAATAAATAAATAAACAAAAAAAATGCAAAACTCCATAAGTTAGCTGACAAGTATAACTCTCAGATACAATTGTCTCTGTCCAACTTGTGTTGGTGTTTTGCATTATGATGTTTTTAAGTTCTTATAAAGTGACCACTTTCAGAAAAGAATGATCATTATCATAACATTGCAGTAAGAAAAAATGTATGAAAGCCTGTGAAAGTAAATTGTGTGGGTGTAAGATAATAAGCCTATTAAAAATGTTCCCCCAAAACACAACAATGACAATGGCCAGTAAATCTGTATTAACCCAAACTACAAAACAATGTTAGGGCTTTATTTACGTGGGACATATTCCACAGCTGTCTTGTAAACTGTGGTTCACGCCAGTAATCTAATTCTACCATTTTTCTTCTTAATCATGGGTAAAAGTAAGGACTTCTTCAAGTGTAGTTGCATGTTGTTTAAAAACGCTTGGGGAAGGGAAAGTTCCAGAGAGTCTTGTATGAAATGGATGGAAGTCCCAAGGCTTAAATGGGTTTTGCATAGACATGACAAAGTTTACCGTGATCTAGTCAAATGACAGTATGACTGCTGGCCTTTGTTTCTGTTTGGGTGCCTAAAAAAGAATTTGTACAGACAGCAAAATAAAGCACAAACCAACAAGCCAGGCAGTATTTTCACAAGGGTTCAGAATTTTATTGATTTATTTGCAGGATTGCGAATCATTGCCTAGAACATTGTAGGGCTTAAATTGATATTTTTTTCGGTTTAGAGTGTTGGAGCATCTTAATTGTGAATCATCAGAATAATAATCAGAATTGTTTGTCATATACTTTTTATATAAATGGAATTTACTTTAAAACAGTCAAGGACAATCAAGACACTATTGTAGTAGTAGTAGTAGTAGTAGTAGTAGTAGTAGTAGTGGTGGTGGTGGGAGTAGTAGTAGTGGTGGTGGTGGGAGTAGTAGTAGTAGTGGTGGTGGTGGGAGTAGTAGTAGTAGCAGTAGCAGCAGTAAATAAATTACCTAAATGAATGCTGTAAAGACTTGTGGAGGTTTCTTGCAGTTTCTGGATGTAAAGAAACTGTATTGAAAGCTATGTGCTCCTGACGCCCTTAAAGACACATGTTCCATGCAGCAAAGGGGGACGATGTCCCAGCCAGGCCGACGCACATCGTCCCCAACCCTGCCTTGTCACTCGCCACCTATCCACGCCTCAATCTCTCTTTCAATAGGAAGGTTTCCTAACAGCTCTGCATCGCGCACTCATTAATCACAGACACTCGCAGTGTCCCATTACAGAAACACAACTACTCGTCCTGTCTCCAGTGGACAGCTTACCAATTCATCTTCTGTGCTGGGGGGGGGTGCTTAACTGTGCATCGACGCTCCTTTAAGACCACGAGGGGACCTGTTTCTTAAAACTGTTTTCTCTAGGTCAAGCAAACAGAAAAACGGTAAATTGCTTGTCTCTGGTAACATGTAGGATTTCACTGGGGAGTAACATGGGGGGGGGGGGGCGACTCTTAAATTGCCGATTTGAATGCTATGGTCCACCACCAATGAAATTCTCTGCCTTCGTCGCTGAACCGCCATTGTAGCCCATGCCCCACCTTTTATACCGCTCACCCCCATAAACATTTCTGTTCAGATTGGGCGGGAGGAGTAATGGTAACCATTCTTCCTAAATTCCCATCACACCCAGCATGGAGGTGTAGTCTTATTGGAAATCCGGCAATCATAGGAGTCATTTGGCCTGCCGTTTTGCTTTTCCCCCCAAAATCTAACTGGTTAAGAAAGATATATTGGTCCTAGATGGGCTTAATATTTACCAATAGTTTTTTGAGATAGGAGCTTCTACAGTTGGGGATCTTTTAAACTCAGTCTGGCTCCAGCCCAGTCGTAGCCTTCCTTTTCCCCTGGTTGATGTTGACGTGTCGGAAAGGCATCGTTCATCACTGTCCAGTTCGTACTCCGGAGGAATCTGCGGGTGTGAGGCTTAAAGGCAGGGGGTGAAACGGGATGTCCAGTCCCACATCCTGCCTCAGTTGTATGTCTTGATAGGTGCAGCTCTCAAATGGTCACGTTTCCCTCACCCTCTTCATCATCTGGCTGACCGACAGATGTGTGTGGCTGAAGTACTGCAGGGTCACGCATGACCTTATGAAAATGTGTCATCCCCCCCCGGCGTAATGCTGAAGGTATCTGTGACTGGCTGATATGTGGCTCCTCACATGGAGATGGAAACGGCGTTCCTCGCCAGTCCAGACCAACCTCACTGGCAGGGTGGAGTGGGAGGTTCTACTCCTAGTTCCGAAACCTTCTAATACCCTGGGCTTTCCCTTGTAGATCCCACGTTGGATGGCTGTTCTTTGGTGGGTAACCGGAAAAATGCACCCCCTGCAAACCACGATAGGGTCCCAAACACAGACTTATTGTAGCATGCTTGCGGATGCCAGCCTGCACAACATGGTGCTTCTTGGACCCCAGGTGCATCATGGGTCCCCACTTTATTGGATTCATTATACCTGTGATTGATTCAAGCCTCATGCAGATCTGTGCAGACTGAACTGTACCTCATGCCTGGCAAGGGGTGGGGGGGGGCATTTTAACACGCAAGCAAGCATCTTTTAAATAGGATGTAGATTTGTCGTTAGTTTTCCCTGTTTAAAATGAAATAACACCATTTTCATGAAGGTCCTCATGAGTTTGAATTTGCATGCGAGTCATAATACATTTTACATATTTATTGTTGTGGGTGCTGCCTTTTTTGGGTGGGGGTGGGGGGGAGACGTAAATGACTGCATCTGTGTAAGTGCATCATAAGGACCAGCATGGAGAAGACCATAGAGGCAGATCTTGAATAACCCCACAAAGTTCTGCACCCGACACCCTATTCAATGGCAGGAAAGTCACTGGCATGCCAGAATAGCTCCGCCCCTGCTGTGTTCAGAGTTATTGGTTTTGTAGCCACGTCTGCTTTGATTTCCCCTCGTGGAAAAAGGTGGAGCGTGAATGTGCGGGAAGAGTATTGATTTTTTTTCCTTTTTCTTTCTTTCCACTGGTGCTGCTCAGATGGTCTACGGCTCGTATCAAGGCCGGGCCCGAGAGCTAAAGTCCAGTCTCGGACTTCGTGGCCAATGCCAAAGCTTCATTTAAGGGCTGCTGCGATGACTGTTAACGTGGTTTAACCACACAATGTGCCACATTGTTCACTTCTGTCCCACAAACCCGTCATATTTTTCCACTCAAATGCAATATGTGCGGAATTCCACGCATCCCGGTGTCACAAGTCACTTAGCTGACGTCTGGTTGCCAGCCGGAAAGTTTTTGCCACAGGGAGCAGCAAAGCAGGGTGTCTCCTCCACCCTCCGGAGGCCAGGAGGCAACTCTGCTCCGTCTGAAGCCTTTTTCCTCTGAGGTCGTGGCCAGCAGAGCTGCGTCATACCCATAATCCTCTCATTTACCGCCAGCTCAGGCGAAGAAAAACATTCCCTCCAGTCACTGGCCGTGTCTGGAAGTGTCAGAAGGAAAATGGCGTGATGCGTGCACAGCGGATTTGCTGATTTTTTTTATTTTTTTTTTTAAATTATACCTGTCACATGATTAATACAGCTGTCCTACCAAGATCCAGCGCTACGACAGGTCAGAGTTCAAATCCGGCAGCCTATATCTCACGTTTCGGATCATCCAGACAGGATCGATGCCGTTTTCCTCGAGGCGGGATCTATTACGGGTCGGAGCTCGGCTGTTAAGAGTCAGGGCTGAAAAATGAGTCTCCCGGCTTTCCCGTCTGTCGACCGTGGAGATCCTGGCGTCAGAATCCACATCAGAGGTCGTTTTCAGAGTCAGATCCACGTCCACGGTGGCAGATTTGACTGACAGGTCAATCTATTTTTTATTTATATATATGTATATATATAATTTTTTCCATCAATAGGCATGGAGATCTAAAATGTTTAATGATAGTGTGTCGGTGCAATTCATGTCTATGGATACCTCAGATCCATACAGTAGTTCAGTATACCCCTCCCAGTCTTACTCACCTTAAAACTGGCTCATCATTAAACTGCATGTTTTATTCAGTAACAGGTGCTGCCTTGTTAGCGTCAAAAAGCACGCCTCTCCTCTCCCCACTCGGATCTAAACTGCGACGCGTGGAGGGTACAAATATTTGATGTCATCCGAGCGTGGAATAAATTAGGCGGGGTTGCAGAGGAGGGCTCCGTCGCGCCGAGCCGTGCCATCGTTTCAAACAGGCGCAAACTTAGACAGACCTGAAGGTTTTTCTGCCGTTTGACGGAAGGTGAGGCCCATGAATAATGGATGGGTGTTGGGAGACGTCGCGGGGATCTTTTTATAGATCAGCCCCGTCCTGTGTGCAGTCACCTCACGGAACCTGGGATCGACGAACAGGGAGAGAGGGAGAAACGAAACAAAATAGGGATGACAGCGTTTGCTGTCGCCGCTGCTGCGGCTTCTGTTGTTGTTGTTATATATATATATATATGTGTGTGTGTGTGTGTGCGTGCGCGCGCGTGTTTTTTTTTTTATTTAAATAAAATGATGTTCACTATTTTGAGAAGCAGGAAAATCCTAGTAACCTGATACAATACAGAGTGGGGGGAAGGGGGGGGGGCTGG
>JAABNX020000044.1:19302324-19314568 GCA_015163995.2 Mormyrus lacerda | reverse complement strand
CCCCCGCCAAAGCTTTTACCCAGGCTCATTAGCAATAAAGCCATTTATTGCACAGTAAAGAGATGTCAACTGCGGTGTCTAATGGTTTGCTGTAGAAAGGAATGGTTTTTGGCGGGGCGGGGCGGGGGGTGCTGTTTGGGTTGTGAGGTTCTTTTGAGCCATCCGGGCCATGCAGCCAACCCAAGCAGCTATCAAACCTTAACTGACAGCCAGGAGAGGTGTCCCAGGGTGAAGTTTAGCGGCTCCTTCGACTTCGAACACGGCGGCATTTGTATACGCATGCCCACCCCTCACATCCCACCCCCCTCCCCCCCCCGTGGTATTTTATAGAGTGGAGTCCTGTCAGGCCCAGGGTGTTTAGTACCTCGGCCTCCTCTGGGCTTTTCTCATCCAGGTGATAAAAGCAGGACGCGACAGCCCCCTCTTCACCCCATTCCAGGCTCTGAGAAGATGAAACAGCAGCCTACCCGTCCCCCCCCCCCCAGGGACCGGATGACTCCATTCCTTCCGTGGGTGTTTTCACGGCCAGCGGACAAAGCTACTATTACCGTACGGTGTCACCTGACCAGGGGTGCCATAAAGGGGGGAGGGGTTAGGATAATTCTCAGGGTTCCTGACTGACAGGGGCTCTGTAAAATGTTGAACATAATTGGGTTGGGGGCCCAGTATGATATGCTTTCATGAGGTCCAAAATCTGTAATGATGCCCCATATCTGACTTCTGTCTGTTTGTTTGTTTGTTTGTTTGTTTATTCATTCTACATGTGTGTTGCCATTAACACAGTTGATCAGTGATGTCTGAAAGTAAGCCGGTTTTAAACCAGGATTGCTGTGGCGGGGGCTGGACCGGGCCCTTATTTCCACACTTGCACCATGGCATTTCCATGGGGGGCTGCCCTCTTGTTTCCTACACTTATTGAACCCATGAACCAGGCAGCGAGCACCTCAGGAAGCACATTACATGTTGCGGCAAGGTAACGCTGATAGCCAGGGTGCGCGTGTGACCTCTGACATATGGGGGGAGGGGCGGGCGGCTATCGCACTGCTGGGGGCCGGCCCAGTCTACCCTCAGCCCCAGTGGCGTTTGGCTCCATTTAATGTAAGGATATGAACTTGCGATAGCAGTCAGGGCTTTGTGGAGGTAAAAAAAAAAAACAAAAAGGTGCCTCAGAAGCTTCAGGATGTTGGAATTAGATGGCCTGGGATTCTGGCAGTGCATCATGGGAATAAAAGGGAGAACCACTCTTGGGGGGGAGAGGTTGGCAAAGGGCACAGTGGGCACCCTTAAAACAGGAGTGTTGTTTACCGGATTCTGATCCACAAACACGCATTCTGGTACTCCGTGTCGCAGTGCACGAAAGCAGGCATCTCTGGCCACCAAGGCACTGTGTCAGAGTTCAGTCTCCAGTTAGCGCTGGCAGTGGCACACAGCTTGCCGGATGTAATGCGCCGTTATTGTCGCAACCGAAAAACACGCTGTCCGCGGCAGACGTCTGCTCAGGCGAGGGAACCCGGTGTTCTGGGCTGTCCTTTCAAATTGGCAGGCTGCGTGCTGTTCTGTGACTGATAAGAGAGTACTGTAAATAAAACTGTACAGCACGGCGTGTTACCGCTAAGAGGGGGGGGGGAAACCGGGCAAGCATGGAGTCTGTACTCATTGTTCTGACGGCATTAGTTATTTTTTATGGATTTTAGCTGTTTTTTTTTTTTTTTTTTCTTTTAATCGTACTGAGTGTACTTTCTTACATAACGCGTTTGTGCTCGCTGAGTGGCAAAGCCGTTTTCTGTTTTGGTAACGTCGGTGTCCTGAAGCAGGTTTCTCATTTTTTCATTAATTAGTAATATCTTGGTGTGCATAAGAGTGACATCATCTGTGCCGGTAGATATGTGTCGGTTAAGCAGCAAAGGAGAAAGTGCCTTAACTCGCGAGTGGCACCACCCACTAACCTTTCTGTGGAGTCATGTGACCTTGCATTCACAGCCTCCCGACCCTCCCCAAAAAAAAATTCTGCATTATTAGATATCTACTTTTTTGAGAAAGGAGCTTATCTCCACCTGGCAGTAAACAGTTATCCGTGCGTGCGTGTGTGTGTGTGTGTGTGTGTGTGTGTGTGTTGTTTTTTTTTTTTTTTTTTATTTTTTTTATTTATTCAAACAAAATCTGTGCCACTGGGTTACGCAACAAAAAAAGGATGGAAGGTGGTTTTCTTCAGCACGTGGCAGTGCCTCCGCACCCCCTGGGCCCAAAGCAGGGGAAGTGGCAGGTATCCTTAACTCAAAGTGCCTTTTTTTTGTACACAACAGTGTACTTTCCTTGTGTTTATATGCATGTGTTTATTCACAGTGGTCGGGGGGGGGGGTGCTGTCGGCCTAAGAGAGGTGTTTGTTCTTTTGCTCTGGCTAACAAGACAGCAGCTATTGATCAAAGCGAGGGGGTAAAATTTATCACTTTAATTTCATTACTTTTGCTAAAACGCGCTCCCCGCTGGGCCGCTGTCCGCTGTTGCCGGCGAGGCATAATGAAGCGAGCACAGGCCGCTGTTTGTGTCTCATGCGCTCGCAAAGCCGGCCTCACGCTGCCACTTAATGTGTTAATTCTCTTAATTTATTGCTCCAGTCCACACAGGTGGCCTGGCCGGTCTTGGACTAGCTTTTTTCCCTCCCTTTCTCTTCGTGGGGGGGGGGGGGGGTGTTTCCCCCTAACCCCCCCCAGCCTTGTAACTACCAGCCCTTGTTTGGTACCAGGCAGACAGGCACATACATATCTGAAACAAAATGCTAGTCTCTCTCTCCCCTCAAAGTTAATGTTTTTATTTTTTCTTGAGTTTAGCACGCGAGCCAACGCCATATCGACTTGCGAAGACTTTGATTTGGGCCTCGAATCGTCTAGCTGTCAACCTTTTACACATTACAGAGGTCAGGGTACCAATTGATTGAGCAACATATTGAGTGGGTGTCATTCACGCCGATGCACTCTAACTGGCCGCGTACATTATGATCGAATTCATTAGACGACTGTGGGGGGGAGAGAAAGTAGCTTTTAGTGCTGAGGAATTTTTTTGGTTGATTTGAATACAGAGGGCAAATTCTGATAGTGGTAATATCAGCAACAGAATGCGGGTTCATATTAGCCATACACTGGTGGGAGCCCCGGGCCAAACTTATACAAAGGGCTGTCTTTTTTTTTTTTTTTTTTTCCCGGAACCTGAATAATTTTATCTGAAGATAAAAACAAAATATTACTATTTCTGTTTTGCGTACTGTGTGTTTTTATTTCTTGTTTGTGATTTTCTATTTGATCTTATTCAATGCAAAATAACACATTGAAACTGAAAAATGAATAATTTTGTCTCAATCAAGCATTTCCGTCTGACGACCGGCTTCCTGTTTTGCTAGCCGAAGTCCCCGTAACCTTTGGCACCCATACTGAGAACACCTCTGGTTCGGTTTTCAGAGAACTCTGATCACCGTGCCTTCAACTGGCGCAGGTGATGGTGCGGGGAGTCCACAGAAGTGCTCGCTTTTACCCGCAGTAAAGCTGATAATTTACACATTCTCTATTCACTCCCGGTAGACAGTGGCGCAGATGGTGCCCAAGTTGTAATTCAAAAGCTTTTACTGTGGGTTCAGGCCAGCGTGGTCACTGCCAGTGACAATCATAAGTGAATCTCTGCAAAAATTTTTACAGGTTTTTCAGTTCAACAGACTAATATTGACCACTTTTAAAATCCCCAAGTCTCTTGTTGTTCATTCAGATTGATGTCCTTTTCTTAAACAGAAAGTTTGCTTTGGGAATATGCAAATTTAACCCTTTTGTCTGGATTCAACTCCATTCCCAGTTCGGCACTTGGTTTCACTTCGTTTCTTCGTTTTGTTTGTCAGCTTGGCTTGTTACCTATGAGTCTCCTCAGGAAGCACTTTCTGAGCCCTGCTCTTGTGTTTTTTTTTTATCATCTCACAGCTGGAGCGAAAGCCATCGTCTGTGACCAGTGTGGTGCCCAGTTTCCAAAGGAAGATGATCTTGAAGCACACAGGCAGGTCCACACAGGTGAGATCCTCATGAAGCATCTAGACAGACACGGGAGCACACAGCTAAGGAATCGAATGTGATGTACCTTTCCATGACTACATATATAATAAAGTGGCTAAGGGAAACTCCAAGGTGCTTGGGTACTTTGTTTGATTTAACTTTTTTTTTTTTTTTTTAATTTTTGTTTCTCTTTAATGCAATTTCATGATGCTTTGTTCGATTTGCCTTTGTTGTATTAGCTTTCGAGCTGAAATCCTCTCAGAACCCGGTGCTATCAGGAGGTTTAGGGCGTTAACAATCACACTCGATCTAGAATGTTCCGTGGGTTGGTGGCAGTTGGGGGGGGGGGGGGGGCAGGTGACACGGGCGATATCCATCCGCGCGTCATGGCAAATATAATGAGTGTGTGGCCAAATGGCAGGAATGTGCCAGTTGTGTCTATCAGCTCATAAAGCTTTAAAAGAAATGCCACATGGGTCGTAATGAGCCCCAGGGAAGGCATCCAACCCCCCCCCCCGCCATGTTTGTCAGAGCATCTACCGTGATGATGACGTGTGAAAAGCAGAGGCCCGAAACAGACATCTCAAATACCTGATGACTATCAGTACTATGTTGCATGTGTGGACCAAAACTGACATGCGGGTCAGACCAATGTGAACATGAAGTCTGTAGAACCAAAGCAGCCCGTAATGCCTAGAACTGGGGCTCTGGCCCGTTAGCGCCGGTCTGGCCACACGTTGGGTAAATCTGGAAGGGTTTTTTGAGTTATGATCAGCAGGTGGGCTGCAGCTCAGGTACAGGCTGTTTATAAGAGCAAAGTTGGGGGGGGGGGGGTCTACACAAAAGCTTTGCAGTTGTATCGCCCCCCCCCCCCAACCCTCCCATGAACAATCTGACAGGTTTGTTTGCGCTCCGCTTGTTGCCCCGCCAAAGCTGCCGCTTGTGGAGGGGTGGAGGGATGGCCCTGAGCATCCTCTCTTTCGCACTGAGTCGCCGGGCCCCTCACCGAAAGGGGGCCCCTCTGCCGGGGGGGTTAAGTGGGGCTAATAATCCCAGAGCGGCACCAGTGGAAAACGAAGCTAAATTTAGAGCCGAAGCCCAGGAGCAGGGAAAAAAGGGGCAGTGAGATTTGTCTGCCTGCCAGGGAGTTACAGCGCCCCCCCCCCACACACCCACAGCTATCAGGCTCTCATTTTAAAAGGTACTGTAAGGCACAGCTAGCTCAATGCCCCCGCCCTGACCACCTTCACCCGATCCCAGTATGCTCGCTCATATGCTTAGCCGTGTTGCGTACGTCGAGACACAGGCCATCACCGCATCGTCAATGCGATCGTGTGTGACAGAGGTTTTTTTTTTTTTTGGGGGGGGGGTCGGATTTAGCCTGTCCCCCACCCCGTCCTGGTTTCCCAAGAGCCACTTTGTTTATCGTCCGGACGTCTCCGGCGAGCCTGAGCAAGAGCCCAGGCAGCCTGCGGAGACCCCAGACAGCTGACATCAGTCTCCCTGCGCCTGAGCAGCTGAGTGAGTGGGGGTGGAGGTGGATGCTCTATTTTCCGACTGACCTCTTCGTTATTGTGGTGTCGCGCCAAGGAGCGCCCCCCGGTGCATTAGAGGAGCACGGAAAAGCAATTTAGCCTTTACAGGCCAATAAGAAACACGGCATAAGTGTCGAGTGGAAACCTGCCCTAGTGTGTGAGCCTTTCTGTGCGTGTTATAATAATGAGCGGCCTGATCCTTCGCCATTTATCGCTGGGGTTTGGTTTCACTGTGGCTGCGGTTCTGCTAATCTGTCGTAAATCTGAAGTTCTTTAAATTCAGAATTAGATTATTAAAAATGTCACTGTGGCCCGGAACAGAATAAATCGTGTAAAACACAGAAGGCTGGGTTCCCGGCGACGTTGCAGATTGCGGGTCGCACTGTCTTTGAGTTGTTCCCAGGACAGCCATTTTCATGCTCATCTAAGCGCACCCCCCCCCCCCAATTGGCTGTGTCACTGCTGATGGCCAGGCGAGAGATCCAGTCTGCGTTCTGCGAGCGCCGCGTTTCGGGTCAGAGGTGGGTGGGCGCGCATGGATTCCCAAATACGGGTAATGAACTGTTAATTGCACCAATTAAGCCGGGGAAACGTGTCGGAACGTGGACCAGGCGGTGCCGGGGTCCTTCAGGAACTGAGTCTGACACCCGTGATTTACAGAGCTCGCAGGTTTGGCGACAAGCAGACCTGTGTTCATGGCAGTGGGGGGGGGGGGATGTTTATGTTAGCGAGCAGGTTTTATCCGGCCCTCGGGGCCATGGTTACTTTCTCCGCCCAGGTTGCTAAGCAGCCCTCTCAGATTGCTTCCAGGTCAACCATGAATGCTTAGCCCAGGAGCTCCAACATGCTAGGCCTGGGTCAGGCTCAGTTTCTCCCTCCGTCTCTCTCTCTCTCTCTCAGAGCAGAGGTGAGACATATGGGGTATTTATTAGTAGCCATCAGCCGGCTGCTAGTTTTTCTGCTGATCCACTGAGTAATAGTTGGGAGAGAAGAAAGGAAATATTCCGAGTGATTTTGTTGGGAGGCTGGCTGGGGTGGGAAAGCTGATCATATGTGGCAGGGGTTTGACTCTGTGCCGCAGATGGGATTAATGCTTAATGTCCGGCAGCACGGACATGCCGTCTCTGATGACCCCCCCCCCCCCCCCATCTCCCGAGGGAGTAAACATTCAGGCCTCGGATTTCGAGTTGGCACCATGTCCACCACGTGGTGGGGTGGGGGTAGGCATTTGGGGGAGGAGGGTGGGTGGTGGCTGTGAAGCTCTGGGTGTTTCCCGTTCTGCTGATATCGAAAGGTACTTTTTCGCCACACAGTAAAACCAGCCCCTGGATTTCACCGGAGGTAGATACAGGCAGAGACGCGGTGAATTTGTCGCGGCTCCCCCCCGCCTGGCAAGAGGAGGAATTGGGCCACACAAGTTGGAGCATAACAAGTAACACTCATTAAGACTCCCTTAAGGCACCGAGGGGACAGGTCACATGCTGAAACCCCAGAGGTGTTTCTGAAAACGGTCGTTGGGGTTTGACCAAACGAGGCACGGTGTGTGTGTGTGTGTGTGTGTGTGTGTGTGTAAGTATGTATGACGTCCACTCAGTGGCTTATGGGATTTCTGCCTTATCATTGCTACTGGTGCAGGATGTCCTCGGATGACGGTGTTTTGGCACAGAGTCAGACTTCTATCTGAGCTATGCGGAGACCTCACTGGGCTGGTATTTTATTTTTTATTTTTTTGATGCAGTGACGTCGGAGAAATCAGCTGTTTCTTTGGCTGTGCATTCTCAGCTTCTAGAAAAGGTGCCGTAGAGGGTTGCAGTTCACAACTTTGCCAGTCTCGCTCTATCCAGCACTCTTTTTAGATGCGTGTCTGTGTGTCTTTGTCGCCCTCGCCGGGGTGCATACCCAGCCTGCAGCATACATCGCTCCTGTTTACAACCTGAGTCACGGAGATGACAGAAACCCCCCACCTAGTGAGGGGCTTGGGACTTGTGGAGCTAAAGGCCAGAGTGAAATTCAACCTTGTTTTCAGGGGATTGGGGGGTGGGGGTGTTGGTGAGGGGTGCCCAGTATCCTCCAGTGCCAGGTCTGTGAGAGAGAGAGAGAGAAAAACATCATGCGCTGTTTACATTACCACAGTGCTGCCATAGACACGGCTTGACCTAGTTTTAAAAGGCCGGCGTGCATAAGGGGCCCGGAATCTTCCGTGGGCCGTTCCGTGGGGGTTCGAGCAGGAGCGATCGAACGGGCTGCTGAATGCTCCAACTCTATGCGTCTCGCTCGCAGACTTGGCTCTTTGAGAGATGTACAATAGGCCAAGATGCAGCCATGAGCAGAGAGAGAGAAAGAGACACGCGCTCACACACGCACAAACAGCGAAGGTAATGTGATACTTGTTTTTGAAGGCATAACGGTTTTATGTCTTCTGACTCAGCTGACGAGTCACGACCACGCGGTATCTGCGTTCTCGGACCTCAACAGCAGCGGCCTGCCTCCCAGAGACAGGAGGATGTGTTGAGGCTCAGAAGTCCTGCTGAATAGAACCGCGTTTAGACGCAGAGGAACATTGTGGATGTGAAGACTGGTGTTGAGGTGACTGGAAAGACCACGATAAAAGAAAAGACCTTGCCCAGAACCTGACCAGTGCCCTGATGTACGAAGAAAATAAGTCCGGCCCCAAATAATCTTTGTCCTGGGGGGTAAGGGGAGAGGGAACAGTAGGAGAACTCTAGTTACACTGCTGAAGCAAGGCCAGGGCGACGGTAAGCGATCTGCCCTGTTCGCGGACGGAACCCTTTTCATCACGGAGAGAAAAGCGCCAAAAGCAAATCCTGGAATAATAAACGTGCCCCCCCCCCCACCCCTCAACTCTCCTACTGCCCTCCTATCCCCTTTATGTGAGCCCTCTGCTTCGGGGAGGGGTTGTTTTTTGGGCTTGGGGGGGGGGGTATGCAAAACATTTGGGAGGCTGAACAGCGGATTTGCTCAGTGGGAACACCGCATGACTCCGGAGAACTGGGCCGCAGAGTAAACAGTTTCTTTCAAAAGCCAGAAATAGTTTTGATGAAGCCAGGGGGAGCGGGGGGGGGGGTGGAATGGCACTGGTCACATCGAACAGTTGGAGCCCAGGGCCTGTGCTGCTACCACACCACGTCCGGATTTAAGAAGTATTTACAGTATTGGAGAGGGTGACCATATGAGATTTGTACCTGAAAATGGCGCCTCACCTGCATGTCCTTTTACCACAGTGTGACAGTGTGTACTGATCTGGGGGTTTTCAACCTGATTTAAACTACTGGGCCTCCAAAATGAAAATAAACCAGACCTATGGACCCCCTACGCCCTATGGGGGGGTTTTAATGTCTCTCTACAAAGAGCGGCTTCTTGAATACTTTTCTCTCCAAATTGGGGGGGCTTGGTATGGCGTAAAACGGATACCTTGATTTTAGTTGGCCCCAACAAATTACGCTCAGCATTTTCCAGCCCCAAAAGTACATCCATGAGATTATTTTGGACACATCACCTGTCCTCTCTGCTCTGGCTGGCTCAGACAGACAGAGGCGTAACGCCAGAGCATAGGAGCCCCATCCGCCCTTACACACTGCCGTTAAGCGTGTCGGCAGGTGTCTGACCTGTCCGCATGTTACAAGGAGTTTCCCCAGTGGCCGCAGAGTGCGCTCTGCACCACGCCGTACTGCGTCGCTCTTGGCATCAGGGGAGAGAAATGGCTGAGAAACTGGCAGCCCTGTTCATCTTCGGCGGAATCGGTGGTAATATAATTCTTAGCTATGGTTTAAATAATGTAGGAAGAACAGCAATAAAGAAAATCCTCTTTAAGCTCTTCGGGAACAGGCAATAAAGCACCCATTCTGTCCAATATTCAGCTCTTTCATATGATTCCACGAAACGACGGCGAGCGTGTTTGCAGAGGCTGCTTAATCTCAGGTGTTTAAACGGTGATTAGCATGGCTGCATTATTGAGGATGCCAGCTTGGCCTTTTGGTGGTATTGCCCACGTGCCCGACCTCTGGCACTAGCCTTCGAGTAAGTAGTGTGGATGGTGGTGGGGCATGGGCATGCCGTGTGGGGGAGGGGCTCGCCAACGCGTTGTCTTAGTCGCCAGGGCAGTTTGGCAAGGCGGGCAAAACAGTTGTGGGAACATAGTTGGAGTGGAGTGTCCGGCTTCCGGCTTGGCCCATCTACACTGGCGCCTGCTGGTGGACGCTGCTGGCAGTGCGCTGAAAGGTCACTTAAAAATCAAGTGGCGTGACTGGGCAACATGTGGGGCAATAATGTCTTTGGTCCTTTATTGAGTGGCAGTTTATGGGGTCATTTTTAAGGACACTATGTACAATTCTTATGAGTTAATGTTTACTCTTTAAAATAATTAGTCTAAAGGAAATTTGTAAGTATGGTTTTTAAATAAAAAAAAAAAAGGCAGTACTTCGTAAATTTTAAATGAACACACTGCAGACCTTTTCATACAAAGGCAGAGTGCAACATGATTGCGGTTTTTAACCACTTGCTCCATTCTCATAAAAATTCCAATAAACATTTAATCTTTCATCTCCATAAAGCCTTATTCAAGCAGTGGCCAGTGTCCTCCTTCGTCTGAAAATTTCTGGAAATCCGGAAGCGAAACATTATGAAAGCGCTTCCAACAAAGGAATCGGACTGCTTTGTGGTAGAATCGCTGCTGTAATCTTTGAATCGAGTTGAGGGTTTCCGGACGCCATAACCCTAGCATACATTAGACCAACTCCCTGTTAGGGTACAGTCTTTAAATGAACAGGCTGTGTTTCCCCTCCCCCAATCCACTTCACTGTTTCACCTACAGTAACAACAAACAATCGCAGTAACTAACGGCGGGCTCCCCTTTTACTGACCGTTTAGCAGGTGGTGCAGTTCATGCTTTGAAGTTGAGACCCCCACCGTTCCTGCTGAAATGGCTGAAATATTCCACTCACTCCTGTCCATTCCTTAGCATTTACCGTCTAGCACCCACCACCCCCGGTTCAACATTTTGCCTCGCTGCTCTAGTCATCCTGTTGTTTTGTCTGGGTGGCTTTAAATTGCTTAAATTGACAAACACACAAGCCATCCTCTCCCCTCGCTGTTTCTATCACTTAACGTAAACCCACATAGGTCCCTCTATTTCCTCCCAGACTGGACAGGCTCTAAGGGGCCGGAGTCCCGATCAGCGATGAAATGAAATTAAATCAGGCACTAGCTAGACCGCCGCCTTTTCTGTTAATTTTTTAGATGCTGTTTAAATGGGTGTGCAGAAGCAGCGACTGTCAGCCATCTGAAAACTATCAAAATAGACTAACAGCCGACCACCAGGATTATGTCTGGAACGTTCCGGTGGCATCCATTTCCACAGGGTGCTCTCCCTTATTGATTCTTTAGGTCATTAATTGCGTGGGGAATGAGGTCCTCTTCGGACTTCCCAAGACCGTCTGGAGCACTTAACGTAGTTCGGTTCCCAGCCACTTGTCTGCTTTATGATTGCGGCCAAAATGGACACATCTACAGCACTGCACTTTGGTGGAGGGGCATCACCAGCTATGTCAGGTGGGGGGTGGGGGGCAAATCTGACCACAGATTATGAAATCAAAATCTACTCGGCAAAGACAGCCAGCAGGAAGAAGTGGTGGGGGGGGGGGTAGACTGGTTCTTAGAGTAAGTTTCTACCGGGCCCATTGTGCGGATGACTGCAGTGCATTTCCTGGGGACAGAGTTGTTTTGTGGGCGGATTACAGACTCCCGTAGGTCACTGCAATTCATGCACTGCGAAGGAGCCAGCGGGGACTTTAGAGCGGGGGATGCGGAATTCCCTCTGGAATGTGTTGTCCTATCCTTGGCATTGTGTCCTGTGCCATCCATCCTGTGTCAGACACGCATTAGAGGCCTGGATGGGAACCTCCAGAGAGGGGCGATGCCTCCCAGAGCTGTCTGTCAGCCCCAGAGGGGTAACCAGGGCTCTGAAAGTCTGTGAAAACCTGTCCTTAAAATATTCTTACAGTGCAGTGTTTCCCAATCCGGTCCTTGGGGACCCACAAATACTCCACATTTTTGCTCAAGCTGAGAGCTGTGAGGGAGCCAAAATGTGGACTGTCTATGGGTTCCCGAGGACCGGATCGGGAAACAGTGCTGTGGTGCACGGAGCCTCAAGGAGACAAAAGGTGAGAATGAAGAGATTCACATGAGGTTGAGGAGAGGATCTACTCCAGTGTTTTTCAAGCCGACCTTTGTCTTAGAAAGCAGGGCACCGAAGGAAAATATTGTTTAATTAGATCTGACTTGTTTGTTCATCTTTAAAAAGGACACCTTATAAAACATAGATTTTGTTGAATTTACAGTGCTAACCCTTGTTTCTATACGGCCAAGGAATCTATTTGTTTCTACAAAAGAATGGCGGGGTTGCAGTTACTTAATTGTGAACTCAGGGATTAGTGTGAACACTTATAACCTTTCACCCCAAACAAAGGCGTGATCACATGTGGTTGCTTAGTGACTTGATTTTCACCCGCCGATTTAATGAAATCGCTGGGCTGGATCAGTCTTGGGCTGTGTCCGAAATCGCGCACTTGCGTCAGTGCACTGAGATGTAGTGCGCACTACCATGGATAAGTGCTGTCCTAACTAACACTAACGTTTCGCACTTACCGGAAGTGACGGACTAG
>JAABNX020000044.1:19259535-19273020 GCA_015163995.2 Mormyrus lacerda | reverse complement strand
AACAGTCACATCGCAGTTGGGCCCACGAGCAAGGCCCTCAATCGCAGTTGGGCCCTCGCTGCTAATGTTTTAACGCTTATACTTCTCCGTTTGTTTTCATGGCAGCACTGAGGGGTTGGGGCCTGACGCTGCTGCTGTCGTGACGACATGTGGCGTTACGTATGGATGGCACATTATCTGCCAGCCTGTGGCCGCTCGCATGACCATTTATGGATGTTTATGTTTTTCATATCAAGGTTTTAACAACAAACACCAAACACGACACACAAACCAAATGCAGGTTTATATACATACATCTCTCCGTCACCACTTATCTGGTACAGGCTGCTTGGGATATTCATACATATTTTTTTGCATCATGCATTCTGTGTGCATTACATAATCTACGTGCTACATTCCAAGTGGCATCTGTAAATCTGCGGACAAAGGCGGGAATCTTGAGATGATTTATCCCGCTTCATTGATCCCAGGATACACATTTCAGGCTTTTCCCGGCCTGTTTAAAAGAGGATTGCTCACACGCCCACGCGGACGGCAGCGGCGTCACAAGAAGCCTTAAGAGGCTCATAAATGCAAAAAGAAAAAACTCTGCCTTCTGTTGAGCGCAAACACAGACCCCAAGGCCTGCCAGACCGCCTCAGATGTATACGGGCCGCCCGCTGCTTGCCATGAGTGCTTTGGGGACCTGCTGCGCATAACGGGGGCCTTGACCTCACTCCCCAGCCCCCCCACCACCGGCTTCAAGAAAAGCCCCCCCAGAGGCTTAGGCCTTTCACACCTCGCTGTCCGTGGGGTCAAGCCGGACAGACGCCGGGGGTGGGGCCTGGGCATGAGCGGGTGAGTGGCTGGTGGTGGCGAGGGTGCGGGGGGGCGGCTCCTTGGCTGTGTCCCTATTTCGGACGTCAGGCCTTTTATTAAAAAGAGCCTCATTTGGCGGACGTGGTCGGCGGGGTCTGGCAGGGCCTGCCGGAGCCCGTCAGCTGTGGGTGAGAATCGGCGGCTGAATGGTTTGTGGCCTTGAATAGGCTTTGTGTCACAGCCAGGGGGTCCCATCTCTGTGTGCTCTATGACCCAGATATGATCTAATGGTTAGAAAAGCGTTTAGACAGTGGCACAGTGAAAGGGGAGCCAGCCTTCCCCCAAATCCCCATAATTGTGCTCACTGACTGCCTACGGCCGTAGGCTTGCCTCGCCCGAAGGGCTCCCTGCAAAGGCCTCGGCCCTCGACGGCCAATTACCGCAACAGCCGCGCTCCGAAACAAAACATCCCTTTTCTACGTCGGCCTAGAAGTCAGTTTTCGTTTTCTACTCTTAGCAACATTTTTTCCTCCAGCGACTCTGTTTTTGTGCGGCTGTATGAGGCGGCTGGCATATTGTGCTTATGATGTCCTTGATGGAAAAAGGAATCAGGATGGATGAAGATGGTGCTTTATAATGAAATGATGATGTTTCGGATGTAGTTGTGTACATGTGGTGCGTTTTCTCTTTTTGATTGTCTTTTTGTGTGTGTCTGTGTGTGAGAGAGAGAGAGAGAGAGAGAGAGAGAATGAGTGAGTGTGTGGATTTGTATGTATTACATAAAGGGGAGCCTATGTCTCCACAATCCAATAAAAACACTCATACTTCTTACCTTGTGGCTGTATTTTTCTGGTCCCCACAAGGAAAAACTCAATTTCACAAAAATCTGTCACTGCAATCAGAAAAATTTGTTTAGTTACTTATGGAGAATTCCCACTAAGATATATTCATGGACTGTGTGTATTATATATTTGTTACAATGTGATAAAAACCTGTTATTTTGACATTGTTGGGGACCATTTTTTCGGTCCCCACAAGGGGAAATTCAGTTTGATAGACCTCAAAGACTGCAATCGAAAACATGTCAAATTTTGTTTGGTTACTTATGGTTAAGGTTAGGGCCGGATAGGGGTTAAGGTCGTCATTGTTGGGAATAGTGTTTTCCCCATAGTAATCAATGGACGGTCCCCACAAATATATCAATACAAACATGTATGTGTGTGCCTTACAGAATAAGTATATAATACACTGATTTAATAATACCATCAAATTTCCAGATTTAAGGAATCATACACATTGGAATAGAGCCTCTTTGAGTTTCTTGCATTTGTCAGCTTTTTAATATATTAAAATACATGTTATATGTATTAGGTTTTGTTTTGTGTGCTTTTTTTAAAAAAAAAAAAAAAAACATGATTATTTTTGTGAGTATCTTAATAGGTCTGTGACCAAGGGCGTATGTTTGGGTACGGACAGGTCCCTGCCAATACTGTGGGAGTACCGGGTGTGTTGAGGGGGGTTCAGGGATCATTTGGTCCCTACCGATGCTGAAGCCAAACCTACAACTTCTCATGTGGTCGCAGTTCCACTCAAACGAAGCGGAACGTGTTTTACAGCAAATCGCAGTGTGGTGTCTTATATTTACTGAATGGCGAAACACCCCAGAAAAAAGTGGAAAGCTCACATTTACATTACATTAGGCCTATTATTATTATTATTATTATTATTATTATTTTTATTATTATTAATATTATTATAGGTTAGTGATTGTTCTGAAACGCACACAGGGGAATAGTGTTGACTGAAAATGTAGCGCAGTTTTTTGAGTCGGGATCGATACAGGCCGGATTAGGGCGATGCTTAAACAGTTTAAAGGCGGAGCTACTTTCCTTATCGACCCCCCCCCCCCCCATGTGGCTCTCCGCAGCGATGGGTCCCCCTAGTGGGTGAACTTCCAAACAGCCTGGGTACATTTAGCGTAATAATTAGTTACTTGAAATCACGGCCACATTGCTTCTTTGCCCCGAAAATGTATTGAGTAATCCATCAGAAACCATGGAAAATCCTTATACATAACAACGAGCAAGCCAGCAGCAACAGACTGCAACAAAGTCCATGAATACTAAATAAATTACTAAATAATTTCGTAAAATAAACAATTTATTTTTAATCTATACTTTCGTATTCGGTTTTCATCTTCGGTTTTGTTAAATCCGTTTTTAAAACCAAAAAGCATATAGTTTATATGGGGACTGCGAACTGCTCTGTATGACAGTCAGGTGTTTACAGCAGCATCAAACTGACGCAATTCATCGGCGCAGCGCTGAAATGCAGCCCTTCCTGTTATCTGGGGAGAGATGCTGTTGGCACAGATTAACGGCAGTTTGAGTCTTATATCCCGAGACTTAAATATCTGTGTTTGAAACGAGCACGTTTATAATTGGATTGCATTATGTGCCCTTTTATGATTTAACGCGATTCAGACGAGCTCGGAGAATGAATTCGAGGCGAGCGGCGCCGTTTCGCGTCCGTCCTGCGAACAGCTCACGTCTCCAAGCCTACAAAATCAAAACTTTACACACTTTTGACAAGACTTTTTAGTAGCACGCAGCACGCATCTGACTCGTTATTTGCAACTGTCCACTCGATTCTACTGTATTTAGCATAAAATGCGTAGTTGAATATGCAAACACAATGCACCTACAATTTCTACTTGTACTTTGTCACTACTAGGCCTATTGATCGTTTTATTCTAATTATATAAAAACATTCCTGATTTCAGTTCGCTTTAACTAATACCGTAAAAATAGGCAGCGCTCTTTTTGATTCATTAACGCGAGGTAGTATAGCACCATGACACACACATGAGTTTTTCTTTTCATGATAACAAGCTTTATAATGTGCTGAGGCTCATGTCGGTGTTACCGTCTGATGGAAGTCGAGTGCGGTTTTTGAATCATTAAAAAATTCCAATGAGAAGAGTCTCTGATTGCGTGCAGCCTTTTAGACGAGAGTGTGGAGTTACATTGATTGTACCGGGATCAATGGCCCCATTTACTGTTTAACTGATTTTTGCTTTAATTATGGACGCTGTCGATGGCATTTATTCAATCACCGCACACCCGCTGAGTGCATTTTCAGCAAGGTAAACTCTTTCCAGTTAGTACATTAGTGTCAGTCAGAGAGGCAGGAATAGTCACCCCGATGATAAATACCTGCATCTATCAGTGTTTCTACGCACTTTCGATAGTTCTTGTCATCTCGGCTCGACAGAAACAGGCCAGATATTCAATATTTAAAGGCAGTTTGTTTATTCAAAATAAAACATTGCGTCCTCGACTAACGTTAGAGCTGTAAGTTCAGCTACACGAGAAGACTGAGATGCAACACAAACCTTCTCAGACTCGTGTAAACCTGACTTGGAAGCAAAGCCCTGTAGCTATTTGACCTCCTTCTCTCTCTCTCTCTCTCTCTCTCTCACACACACACACACACACGCACACACACGTGCAATATTTAAGCCACGAACAAGAAAGATCTTTTTAAAAATTAAGCGGCAAATTTGTGTTGACAGTTATATCATGGTTTTTGCAAAAAAAAAAATTATGGTAATCATTGCCTGACACGACTAACATATTCACAACCATAAATACAGTATAAATGTTTTAATGGGGGAGGTTAAAACAGTCTAAAGAATCTTGAATCTTAAGGAAATGGTTGACGATATTATTATTATTATTATTATTATTATTATTATTTTATTAAATTCCTAGCTGAGTGAAAACAGATTTTCAGTTTCCACACAAGTCATTAATGCTGACCACCTGCATATGTATGCATAGTCTCTATAAACACTTGTTAAACATATATTAAAATGTACATTTGTTTTTCATTTACTGTTAACAAAGTACAAAAAATCATATTTTGCTGATTTCAAAACCCTAACACAGCAATGGAAGGCTGTACAAGTTTTCTTTTTTTTATTTTTAGTTTGTCGGTGGTGATCTTTTAAAGGTACATTTATACTTTTTGTCAAGCTCGATTGTGCCACTGACTGTACCTGCTTTTTTCCACACACCTGGATCTACAGATGTAGAGTTCCTGCTGTTACATAAATCCTCCATAAATGCACACATGTCTGTATCAATCTGCATCACCTAGAGCCGCAGTTTCCTTCCTCTTCTCCAATGACGCCATTCTGCTGTGAAATTTGGGTTTTGGGGCAAAGTCGCCGCCATAGAAGCGTTTCCGCCAGTGGAGACCCGGGGAGCTTTGGAGCTGGCCACGCTTCCTCACTCGCACCCCGCCAGTCGGCGGGCTCAGGCATACTGCCAGACTGACCACAGCGTCCCCAGGGTGATGCTGTAGGCCAGCACGGCCACCAGGTAGACACGGAAGAGGAGAACGTCCAGCACATAGCCCACCTGCAGCCACTCCTTGGCGATATCGCGGCTCTCATCCCGCCTGTCCAGGAACCGGCGGATGGAGGAGATCTCCAGCAGGATGCTGTCCATGACGGGGGTGCTGTCCCTCGCTGGCAGGACCAGCCCCAGCCCGCGCTCTGAGTCCTTCCCGTCGTCACAGTTACGGTGGCCGCACCTGCCTGGGACACGGTATGGCAGCAGCATCACCAAGCACATCACGCGAATAAATCATGTTTCATTACAAGCAAGCCCACCTCCATGTCCCAGGTCTGTATACCAGGAACCGGATTAATGCATCGGCTATCCTAGGGTACAGCTGAGGGGCTGAGGCAAATTGAGGGCCCCGCCCAGCAAAACAGGGCCTCAGGAAAAATGTAATGGTTCAACACCCCCACCCAGAAAATTTTGCCACCGCCACCTCGGTAAGTATTATCACCGGCACACCAGTTTATTTAACAGATTATTGACGCTGCAGCATTTTATAATTTTAGTTTCTCTTTCAGCTTCAAACTTGCTGGGCCACGTCAGCCTAGGGCCCCTGGAGAAGTTAATCTGCCCCTGATCTGCACCCACACTTCCCCACTTCATGAGCACCTCCCAGGTCCTCATCGCTGCACTAAATCACCGTCTCCGAGGTTATTTACCCCATTACCCCCCCCTCCCCATCCCCTTCCCGGGTTCCTACTGGTGTTCAGCTGGTGATCTGTGTAGTGAGACAGGTCAGACACCCGAGACAATGCAGGGCAGAACTTCTGCTTGTCCCGGATGCAGAGGAGCAGTGGAGCCTTCTCCAACACCAGACGCTTCACCCAGTCAGGGACCGGAGGCTGGAGGTCTTGCTTGTGCACCAGGCGGACAATTAGCACCGTCTCCGTCAAGCTGATCACTAGCAGGGCCATGCAGACCACGAAGTAGACGCCTGTTATTAAGGTAGACGGCAACTTAGGGTGAAAAGGGTGAGACTGACCTCAAACATAAATACTGTCACCCCCTAACTCACCCCACTGTACATGCAATCAAGTACACATCACAAACACAACAAAAACGCTTTTCATGGTATACAGCTCCCAGTGTTAGGCATTTCGGGTCCATACGCTACAAATCCAGACCAAGCTTTTGTTTCTACCAACCAGTTAGATACAGATTAGATACCTGTCTTTATGGTAGTAGAAACAAAATCTTGGTCTGGATTTGTAGCTTCTAGTCCTGAAATGCCCAACACTGACAGTTCCATGTTCTCCATCAGTCTCATAATTCCCTGGGGGCGGACCCAGCAAAGCCATATTTATGGCAAGTCACCTATGAGTGGCGTCCCAATAGCCGTGGCGGGCAGCGTGTCAGACACGATGATGAGGAACACGGAGTAGCCCAGGAGCAGGGTGATCTTGAAGGAGACCCGTTCTCCACTGTCGGGAGGTAAGTAAAATCCCACGATGTCCATGAGCATGAGAAAGATGCTGGGCAGCAGCAGATTGACGGTGTAGAACAAGGGCCTCCGTCGGATCACAACCTTTAAGGAAAGTTTACAGATTGTAGGGCCTGAAAATGCGACCAGGATGAGTGGAAACGCCTTGACGTGATAAACTCCCTTACATGAAACTTCATTTCCGCATAATGGTCATTCTCGTCGATGCTGAAGGACTTATACTTGGATAGGATGTGCAGTAGCTCCCACTCTCCTTGGTTCATGAACACATTCTTGTCCACTTTGACTTCTTCTGGGGTCCTCATTAGGGTGATGTTAATATCATTGACTAAAGGCAAAAGGGGAGGGAACCTATCAATTGGTCCATGTCAAGAGAAGTGAAGGGTCATTCCTAAAAACGTTTCCTTGGGTAGTGATCATTCTATCGGTACTTACATGGAGAAACATTAACAGTGTGTGGATTTATTTTGTTTGACATTCCAATTAGATGAAAGCCATTATTAGCATATATGGCACAGGCTACAAAAAGCCAGAGATACGGGGCAAAGTGATGTGTACTTACTGATGTGTAGCCAGCTCTGGAAGGTGAGGCTGCAGTTCTGCACATCAAACGGGAAGTTGTAGATGTTCAGGCTGCAAGCCGTCACCACCTGGATGGGTTTGTAGTTGCGCACCAATCCGTTGTGCCCCACGTACACATATGGGATATCTGGAGACTTCCCCACGTCAACACTGCAACGGATTGTGGGATGGAGTCAAGTGAAGGAACAGGTTCCAATAGCTGTAGACTCTGCGATGTGTCCATATGCTTTTTATATGCTCGTTTATATACTGTTTATATTGTACAACCAAAAAGAGCAGCATACTTACAACTCATTGATGAGAATGTCTGGAACCCAAATGTTGGTGGTAGGAATGGACACTTGCTTCACGTCGTCAAAGTCTTCAGGGTTCCACACGAGGAATTCATCCACCCATTGCTTTTAAGATAAAGCAGCCATATTGGAGAGAGTGCATTTTCATTTTAGATATAGATTACTGAATAACGTATGGTTTTGCCCCTATTTAGTGTTAACTCCAGTAGTTAGGACTTTTGATTTTCAGTACAATTCCATCCATCATATGCTGGTCAGGGCTGTAGAAGGGCCTGGAGTCTTAGATACCCAAATTGCATGTTTTCGGGATGCAAAAAAAAAAAAACTATGGAACTCAAGAAGCCCACATGACACACTACACCCAGCTGATGGGATCTGAACCCTCAATCCTGGAGATGGGATGTGACACTGCATCTCATTGCTTCAATGATGTAAACAGTTTGGTACTAAGAATGGCTATAATTCAGTCTCAAACCAAAAGCCTAATGCTTGGCCCTTGTGTTGTTTTGAAACTCTTACTGTGTGTAATTCAGACGCCTTACCTGTCTGTACCATACATATGTTGTTAAAACCTGATTCTTTTCATCCTGTATAGAAAAAGTTCAAAAGGTGAAAAAGGTTCAACGTTTATGAATCATACTATTAATGTCGTATATCCGGACTTAAAGAGTTAGCGGTACTTACCACGCTTAAGATAGAGTAAACCATGAGGTCGATGGCCACCATGGTTGTCTGACGCCAGTCTCTCACGGGTCGCACGCCTTTCTTATAGCCGGCGCTCAGATACTCAGACAGGCGGACCAGAGTGGCGTTGGAGAAGCGTCCGCTGCCATTTCCTATTCTCCTCACTAAGACGAAAGCAGTTGACTCTTTTCGCTAGTTAGGCAGCGAGACTTAACAAAATGGTTAACTATCGCTATTTAATACATGGTCCAATGCTTTTGGCTAAATTGTATTTTTCCATCACTAAATGCAATGACATAGGTCATAATGACAAAAAAATAACTGAAACGTCAGTATCTGCGCATTTATTTGCCATTAAAAGTTATCAAAACACACCGAAAAGTGAAAAACACACTACCACAACTTCAAAATACTCTTTCCTATACCTGTTTTTAATTCTGATTGTACATCGGTGGGACGAATGAGTTACCTGAACGAACTTGCTGTGCGCCGTATATAAGCGCGCCGAGCGCTGTCCAGAGTGCTGAAAGCTTCATTTTGCTTTTTGTTTTTCTTTTCTTCGCTTTACCGGCTGCAGCCGCACGTATAGCGCTCCGTGTCAGTCCGCCGCCCGTGAGCCTGGCTGTACATGCAGGCTTTGGCTACATCTCATCCGGGGATCAGAGGTTCCGCTCAGCGCTACCGACACCGCAATTAATGATCAGCCCAGACCCGGGTGGGAGTGACGTCACCCCATGTAATGGAAGTGACGTCACCCTTCTTATGGCCCTAAACGAGGAACTTCAATTCACAATATATATAGGCCTATGATTTATTTCACCAATAGCTTAATAAGACCTAAATAAATGGTCTGGCAAAGTTACTACAATTATGATGAAATAAGGTGTATATATGGGAAACTGTCCAAATAAAAATACACTAGTGGCCAAAATTGAGGAAACACCTAGCATTTTTGGTATAACACTTTAAGAATTAATACACGAATATCGGCGGCAATGTTTATAAACAATCAAATAACGTTTACAAATATACATTGGACGATTTTAAAAAAATACCTGGAGTAACTGGAATAAAGATTCCAGTTCTCTAAAGACATTCCACATTATTGGCCATCAGTGTATGCTAACAAGGGTGCAGCGGTTAATACGAAAACTTGCCGTCAAATATCCGGAGCTTTCTTTTGCCTGTTTAACACCCAATGATCTTTTGCTGCATTTAATCGGCCTACATACATTTCAATTTTTCGCCTATATTTTCGCCTGCTTATTTACAGCGTAATAAGATTAGCCTAGCTGAAGTATGTTCATTTGTGAGCCTAACAAAAAATATATAAAGATATGATTAACTATGAAAAAAAGGGGGAACTCTAAAGTGTTAGATTTGGTTATGGGCGGCACCAGTTGTTTGGGAGTACCATGTGTGTTTAGGGGAGCGGCTGGTTCGGGGCGTACCTGGCCCATCCCAGTGGCGTATTGCAATAGGAACGGAACCGTGTGATAAGGCAAATGTTATATTTTTAAAGTTTGCTTGAAATGTTTTTTTTTTTTAAACTAATTTCCCATTTGTCCAGAATTAAATCAATATTTTCCCTTACTTTTCAGGTAATGCAGACGCGTAACCAAGTTAAAAGACGCCTTCAGATATGGATTACATAGACCCATATCTATAATTTTTCATGCCCGGCGAAAATGCTTTTCGGAGTCATAGATCTGTAGGCAGAGTGATATTAGAAGCCAGTGCTGGTCCACCTACCCCCCCATTATCACTAATGCGATTAAACGGGAGATATAATACAGTGGGCGATCAGGGTGGGACTTCGTTTGGCTCCTAATTAAGTCAGTTGATGCCTCTGACGGTTGTGGCAGGAAAATATAACCATGGAGGGGTATCAAGTTTATGAACCCGATTGTCTGACAGCGCACCGCGGTGTATGTGACGTACACTTGGCCCTTGCAAGTGAAAAAGTTGTCTTACTGGAAGCGAGCGTGGGTCACGTTATACGATATTCAGTCGCGACCACGTAAGATAATTACTAAAGGACTAATCATATAAGACGAATTATCAGTACGGGCAGTTCCTCGGTGTAAGACTACACCTGGATGTTAATGAGAGGAGTTAAGGCTTCCTTGGAATGATGTAGAGCTGCAGCAGGATGAAGGCAATATGTAATTGACTTTTGATCTCAGGTGTCATCTCGCTATTATAAGTTAAAAGCCCATGGTACAGAAAAGAGACTATTCCTACTAAAATAGGGAACAACGACAGGGAAAATTACACAGTGATAATTTCAAACCCTTTAATTTTACACTGGTATAGGGCATTCAATAGTATGAACAGCCGTGCGTTTTTAATTTAATGATAACATTAATAGGGTGACCATTGACAGCGTATAATAATATCTGTATTTCACATGTATTTGTAGAATGAAAATTACTGTTGCACTTAAAAGTATGCAATAAGCATTGTAATTGTTTGGGATAGCTTTTATCATTTTCCTCAAAGAACTCAGTTAATTTCTTATCTTGCACATTACAGGAAACCAAATTCACCACGGAATTTACCGTTGTTTGATAGTAAATTGTGTGTACGGGGGCTACACACCAGAGAAATTCCTTTTATTGGACAAATATTTTTATTTTTTATTGTCAGGAAAAAAATTGCTTTTGAATATTATCACCTTTGAGACACCACAACAAAGCCTGCATTGTTACACTTGGTTTGCATCACTTTGACCAAGTGATTCTCATAGGATTAGAAAACCTATATTTCTGAATCAAGTTTATTAGAAAAAAAGAAACAAGAACGGATATTTTAATAAGCGCAGTTGTTCTATACGTGTAGCTGTTGCACGCCGTAGCGTGCAATTTTGAAAAGCTATTAACAATCAATTAGACACCCTTCAGCTCCTTGCAACCACCAGCAGAGGGAGCTGTAGCGTCTTCTCTACTGGTTCCAAACCAAATGCCGACACTGATAAAGAGGTAGAACTCGACCTGACACCCACCAAACTTAACAGGTCCAGAATGTTTTATTTTATTTTTATTTTTAACTACACAAACCATCAAATGGGTTTTAAGATGTTGGTTTTTGAGACATATTAATGCTTTTCTTAAAACTGTGTTTTCTACCATGGACATTGTTAGAGAAGGCCTACTGGTGAAATTTTCCTATATATTGTTATTATATGTTTTACTGATACACAGCTAAAGAGGAAGTGACATTTTTCATTACAAAGACTGTAAAGTGTCGCTGAGTAGCCTGCTATGCCATATCAGTCTGTGAAACAAAACTTTTAATTAGTTTGTTTAAAAGATAAATCCTGGACTAAATCGTATAATCCTTGGGCTTTTAATTCCATTACAGACAGATAAGATTCTAATGCTTTGACTGGCTCCAGCCACAGGGGCGAAAAGATGCAATTGAACGCAAAAGAAACTATAAGGGGAGTGAACAGAGCGAAACTTGGTAGTAATTAAAGTTTATTATTATTATTTTTATCATTATTATTATTACTATTATTATTATTATTATGACTAGTACCTCACGAAATTCAGAAATCCTTCTAACACGGGAAACGTTACACAAGGGGAGTAAAAAGGGGAGTACCCGGACCTAGTACTGAATAAATAGGGGAGTACCCAAACCTAGTACTGAATAAATAGGGGAGTACCCGAACCCAGTACTGAATAAATAGGGGAGTACCCGGACCTAGTACTGAATAACTAGGGGAGTACCCGGACCTAGTACTGAATAAATAGGGGAGTACCCGAACCCAGTACTGAATAAATAGGGGAGTACCCGGACCTAGTACTGAATAACTAGGAGACTACCTGCACCTGCTACTGAATAACTGGTGGAGTACCAGCACCTGGCACTGAATACTAAGGGGAATACCAGCACCTGGTACTATATACCAAAGGGAGTACCCACACCTGGTACTGAATAACAAGGGAAGTACTGGCATCTAGTACTGAATGCCAAGGGGAGTGCCCACACCTGGTACCAATTAACTAGGGTAGTACCCACACCTGGCACTGAATACCAAGGGGAGTACCCACACCTGGTACTGAATTCCAAGGGGAGTACCCACACCTGGTACTGAGTAACTATGGGAGTACCCACACCTGGTGCTGACTAATAAGGAGAGTACTGTTTTTCCCCACTTCAAGCACTGAATTTTATTAAATGCATTGCAAATTAAATTGCATTAATCTGTTAAAAGACATTTGCAAATGGGACTGGGGGGGCGGACTTACACTGGGTTGATCTATTTGGTGCCCCCTGAGGACGTGGTGCCCCTGTGCACATGCTCAAATGCCTATATGGTTAATCTGGACCGGCCTGTTCATGGTTTACACTGACTCGTCTCAGTGCAACGTTATGTTAGTGGCAGTTGTCATCCTCTGTTGCAAATTCAAAGGATTACTTAAGTAGTTAGGATCAGCGTGCTGGGATTATGGCAGAGATCTGTCACACAGGCAGAGCATGATACAACCAGATGAACACAAAAAGACGCCCTGAAAATGACATCAAACATATTTCTGGATGGATGTTTCCTTCAGGAAAATCAAAAAAAATAATTCTGACTGATAAAATACAAGGAATCAACTATAATAATAATAATAATAATAATAATAATAATGCAAATCCAGTGCTATCGGTGTTAGTCACTAATTTGTTATTCTTGTCTACAAATATGTATTTTTTTCTATAATACTACAGTTTACTTTTTTTTAACATATTCTATTTCTGTACTGTGTACTTTTCAAATTTGTATGTACTGCATTTACCTCCCTATACCATGTACAGGGGCGCAGTAAAGGGCGTGTGTGTGTGTGTGTGTGTGTGTGTGTGGGTTGGGGGGGGGGGGGTTAAGACAATTCCATGGGCCCCTGAAGGCCAGGAGCCCTACTGGGTTGGGGGCCCAGTATATTATGCTTTCATGGGGCCCAAAATCTCTAGTGGCACCGCACTTTGTTTGTTTTGCACTACATTCTTGCTACTCTATGCACCAGAGTTTCTCCCTGGGGTTAATAAAGTAAGTTTTGATCTTGATCTTAATAGTAATGCGTTCCTGTACTCTCCATTGTTCCACGTTAGCCGTCCCCGACTCCGCCTCCTGACCTACTCATCTGCGAATCCCTTCATCCATCCTGCTTGCTACATCACAGCTGGTCCTACTTGTTGTCACATGGGCTTTCTGGTACAGAGTGGCCAGATTCCTCTGCCCCCCCTACACCCCCCCCCCCACCACCCAAACACACACACACATACACAC
>JAABNX020000044.1:19235588-19259478 GCA_015163995.2 Mormyrus lacerda | reverse complement strand
CCACCACCCAAACACACACACATACACACACCTCTGTTCAGTCCCTTGCTGACTTGCAATTTTGCTCACAGTGAACATGATAATAACACGTCATTTCATCATGGGAAAGAAATCACCTTGAGATTCACTGGTGGGTGTAATTCGCAGAGGCGCGGCTGCATGGGGGTTAGGGGTGATTATGGGAGAATGAGACCGAGAGATCCGGCACGCCACATGTATGTCACGTTACGTGTTTATTAGGATTTGCAGCAGTCAAAATACAGAGCTGACCTTGATCAAGCCTGAATGAGGCTCCAACAGTAACTGAGTTACATCTGTTTCTGTATGATACAAATTCTTTTATCTGAATAACACTTATGGTGTGTTACTACAGACCTGATCCATAAAAGGCCCTACAAAAGTCTGGCCCCAAACTCCATTTAATTACCATAAATACATTTTTATTTTCACTTGAAACGTTACAAACAATAAGCTGACTGAACAAAATATTATAACAAAGCAATTGTGATAATTTCAGCTATATTTCTAAAAACCAGTGACATGAATGTGTCTGATTACTGTGCATCAATATTTATTACCATATATAAATCAAAAGCATATTTTCCATGGTAAGACTGTTAGACACTTGAAGGCATCTTATTCCGGCTTTGGGTCCGTCTGTATTAGTTACTGGAGACTGTTGTTTACCCATAGTATCTGCCACGTTAATCAAGGTGGCGAAAACCACACCGGCTACTTCACACTGAGCTCCAGGCAATCCAGAGGAGCAGGATGGTGCTGGAGTAGACAGCCAGGATGAGGAGGTACAGGTAGAAGAGGAACCTGTCCACCTTAGAACAGAGCGCCAACCAGTCCATTTCTGTAGCACCATCACTCTCTATCTGGTGCAGGTAGTACTTGAGGGAGATGACCTCCTGCAGGATCTTCTCCAGCTGCAAGGCCATGTCCTGGGGTTCACACAGGGACAGGAGGTCCTCCTCCAGATGGAAGTCAAAGTCGAAACCTGGAACGGCAGGATGATATACCAATGACCAGCGTCGGGAATGTGTCCGAGTGTCCCCCAGAAAGTGACCAGATCGCCATTGGCGCTACACGTGGGAAATACCAATGATGCTTGAAAGATGTGGCTTGCTGGCGTGAAGGGAGATCTGTATATGTGTATGAATAATGATGTGGTGGAAATGATGTGACCACATCCGTAAAAGCGGCACAGAAAAGCCTGAAGCACGCGCCTGCGTCCTGCCAGCAGAGGGCGCATCCACAAACAGACTCCCTCTTCAATAATTCCCCTAATACACATCTTTACCTCCACATTGATCCACCTCATCCAAGGTTTTCACAGAGGTGAAGGAGCTCTCATTAAAGCTCTGACTGGAAGAACCGTACTTGTCCAGCAGGCAGGCGGACACTGACATCTCCTTCATCTCCTTCTCATTGTGGTGCAGGAGCTTCACAACCAAGATGGATTTAGCCAGGCTGAGCACCAGGAGAGCCATGCAGACGGCAAAGAACACGCCTGGGGTGGGACAAGCAGCCAAGCATCAAGTAGCTTCTGTAAAGATCATGCGAACGCTTGTCGACGCTTAGCTAAAGCACAGCGGGGCCAATAATTACAAATTCCCTGAACAGTGCTGGGACAGAGAGCCATTCCCCGAGGACATGTCGGGTGTGATTTAGCGAATTTTCCCTTTCTGATGCTCCTAAATAAAAACCAAGTGACTAAAACGAAAATAAATGTTGATGCATTAACTCGCAACCTGCAGTGTTCTCATGAAAAATGCAGCACACTTCCGAAAAGAGAAAAGCAGACACTTTGTAACATTTTGTAACACTGAAAGTGTGGAAAACGCTGCGATACAATGGAATAGATCAAAAATGGCTATGTGTGTCATGCAGAAACATTATCCTTTGAAAGTCCAAAGCCAGTTGGCTGCCAAAAGTAACTGGGTGATAGGAGTTGGGGGATATCATTATCTGTACCTCACTCCAAGTAACCTTGGACATCTTGAAATGAGATTACAGATATTGATATCTTCTTCCCTTGACTTCTATTGATTACGTTTTTTTTTTTTTTTGCTCAAGTTTTAGTTGGATAATTCAATTATTTATCATGCAATTCCAGTCATTTTCTTCCAGCAACAAAGTTTCTCCCAGGAAAAATGTTTTCTTTTGTGTTGATGTTAGTGAAGGTCTTTGCATACCGATGAGTGGCGTCTTGACAGCCGTGGTGGGAAGCTCATCCGTCATGTTGACCCGGAACACAGTGTACCCCAGGAGGATGCTGGTCTTGAAACTGATCCGGGTGCCGCTGTTGGGCGGCAGGTAAAAGCTGATCACGTCCACGATCATGAGGAAGATGCTGGGGATCAGTAAGCTGACCACGTAGAGCAGAGGCCGTCTTCGGATGACCACCTGTGGGTGACCACGCGGGGGGGGAGACGTCATCGCCCTACATGGGTGAAACTGGAAAGCCAGACACTTCCTCTATTTTTGCTTTGCGGCTGAATGAATTTACTTGCTATGTCTGTGGTTATAGGAGTTTTCAAATTTGAATCCCAGGGTCAGCTGAGTGATTTCCCGATTGGCGCCCTAAGCAAGGCCCTTTACCCATAATTGCTCTGGGAACTGTCTGAGCTTCCCTTCTCAGTTGTATGTCACTTTGGATAAAAATGTCTGCTTAAATAAATAAAAAGCGGATAACCAAGTAAGCTTTTCCTTAGAGAATGTTCTGCCCGTGTCTTTGTTGAAAACAAACAGAGGTGGAAGTTTCAGGTTCAGAGAGTACAAACCCAGACCAAGATTTTGTTTCAACCAACCAGTTGAGTACTCTGTGATTGTGACTCTTTATGCTCAACTAGTCAATTGAAACAAAATCTTGGTCTGGGTTTGTACTCTCTGGACCTGAACTCTCCACCTCTGCCTATTCTGTCCAAAGCATTAGAGGAACCAGTGAGATGGTGTCATGCTTTTGGAAACCCCTACAATTTAAGGAATCCATCAAACCGTCTCTCCCCACTCTTCCCTTGAGCCATCACAGTGAGCAAAGAGCAGTTTTACAGCTGTGAGCAAAGAGCAGTTTTTTTTTTATAAAAAAGCAAATATGGATTCCCTCAAAGGTTCTGCAATTAGGCCTGGAGTAGCTGTAATCGAGAGACCCTACTGTTCTCCCTGCAAAGAACCTCTCGGCATGCGAAGGTTCACCCACCAGCAGCAGCCGGCCGACCTGTTCCTCTGGCAGAACAAGATACTCATCGATCAAGTGCCAGATAGTTCGCCTCATTAGCATCGGAATGCTGTCAGCGGTGCGCCCTCATCTATTAGCATTAGCGCTTAACCCGATCGCTGACTCCGGGCAATCTCCTTAACACACTTATTGCACTCTGCGGACTGGATAATTGACATTTTAAAATCTGTCAATTGCTTTCGGATTCTGTTGTCATAATGACATGCATGCTTCAGTGCCTCCCGTCAACCACAGAGAGCATTTTAAAAATACCCCCTATAACCGTCGTATGTTAGCTCCTGTGTTGGATCTCCCTGTTTTGGTCAAGGCCGACTGGGTAAAAATGAACAATGAGCTCATTTTGAGGATCAATGGACTGGCAACCACACCTGAAACTTTGCACAGAAGCACCTAATGAAGGCAAGGGCTTCACAAAGATATAACTCTTATTAACTTACTATCTTTAGCAAAGGCATGGTCTTATGAAGGTATCTGCTTAGTGAGGATGTGGAAGGAAATCTGTTCCGTTCCCAATTTTTCACTATTAGCCCTGGCGTTCATAATGTCACTGAGGGTGGAAAAGTTATTGATTAAGGATGATTGAACTGAAGCGATGAGTCACTACAGTGCACATACATGTAAGAATTTGCAGTGAGGTGACAGTTACTTTCCAGCAGCGCTTGGGTCAGACCTCACCCCCCTCCCCCATTAATAACCCAACACCATGACAAAGGACAGACTTCAGCTGTAGCCCAGAACTCCAGCATTTATGCTGTAGGTAGGACTCTGACAGTGACTTTAGGCCAGATTTGACCCTGACCATCGCCACAGCCCGAGAAACTTGTGCCATTTAACAATTCACCTCCCCACCCCTAGGGGGCCCTGCACCATTACGTACGTTGAACTGGATCTGGGCGTAGTCACTGTCCTCCAAGTGGAGTCGCCAGTACCGTGAAGGTACCGACAGCAGCTCCCACTCGCCGTTGTTCATGAACTCCCTGGTGTCGCTGGCTACCTCCTCCGTGCTCCTCCACAGGACTAGGTCCACCTCGTTCACTGGCCAGGGGGGAGCAGGGTGGGGCGTGAATGCAGGGCTGATTAAAGCGCTTCTCACCCAGCAAGGTTCAATCATACCACAGGCCTTGCTGATGCCCTTAAGTAACATACATGTATCGCCACCTATTTAAGCAACTAATGAGGTAAAATTACTTCTTAAGGATGTCCAGCAGGAGCTTCAACAAAATCACCTGCAAATTAATATTAAAAGTATTAAATACTAAAAGGAAATTACGTATTACGAGTTCTTATGAGTTACCGTAAGCTGAGGTCAAACAATTTATCACTATAAACTTAGGCTCAAGATCAACATTAACTCAAGTATCCATGTCTCCCCTTCCCAATAGGCAACATAAGCGACCACCAAGGGACAAAATTTGTTTTCTACTGCTGAAGGCCCCTGCCATAGATGAGCTGGGTTTGGGGTGGGGGGGAGGTCACCTTGTGGTCACCTGTATGGAGCCAACTGCGGAAGGTCAGCGTGCAGTTTTGCCTGTCAAATGGGAAGGCGTAGATCTCCAGGTAACAGGCAGAGACCACCTGGATGGGCTTGTAGTTCTTCACCATCCCAGAGGAGTTGACGTAAACGTAGGGCAGCAACGGTGAGCGGCCCACGTCCACACTGTGGGAGAGGGGACATCTACTGAAAGGCATTCTGGGATTGACCCGGAGAATACTGTTTACTCGTCATCCTGGAGGTTTGTGCCCAGTGACTCTGATGAACGCAAACGATTGGTTTCAAAGTTCTTTCTCTTCAACTGATCTCCCTTAGAAGAGCTTTTATGATGACCGAAGGTACGAAATAGATAGAGGGTTGATAAGGTGCATTTGCTAGGGCTTACAATTCGCTGATGATAATGTCGGGTACCCATATTGCTTCCAAAGAAAGGGAGATTTCATTGATTCCATCAAAATCTGCAGGGTCCCACACCAGAAACTCGTCCTTCCATATCTGTGAAGGACAGATGAGCAAATAACAGGTCATCGCGTCGGCAGGTCTTCGCGTCGGCAGGTCTTCGCGTCGGCAGGTCTTCGCGTCGGCAGGTCATCGCTAGGTGTTTGCACAACTCACAGAAACATGCTGTCTCTCCATTTCTAACAAGGCTTTTTCTCCCCGATCAACCAAAATGACCATCTGCAAATGCATCTTTTGTTAAACTTCCGGGAACATTTGCGCAATATTTTTGCCTTTAAAACTGTCCCTGGCTGTCATTGATGGTCCAAAGTACAGAGCAGTGCTGTTCAGGACACTCGATCCCCATTCACTGCTTAGTAATCAAATTATCAGAAATCAAATTATCAGCTAATGGGACTGAACATTATTGTGTCAGTACACAGGATAAGATCTGCATTTTTTATCACTGGAGTGCCCCAAATTAAGCAAGTGCATAGATATATATCAAATTGACTACCCCATGAAAAATGGCTGAAGTGACTACGTCAGTCCTGTTGCCTATATTTATGCACTGTGCAGTGATCGTCCACATAAATTCTAGAAAATGATTGTTCTTTATAAAAAAAGAAAAATTTAAAGGAGAAATACCTACGAACCTGGCGATACCAAATGCTGGTAGTTACTTTCTGTGTCTGTCCATCCTGAAAGATAAAACGAGATTGTAAGGTGTGGTTTTTCGGTTCAGACACGGTGTGAAATGCTGAGAATTAACATCACAGTGAAACGATCTCCAGAGTTAACCTCCTCACAAATGTTCTTCAAACTTCATCCACTTATTGCCGACCCCTCCCAGGAAATACCGGATGTGGGGAGCACTCCTTACCACATCCAGCACAGACTGGACGATAAAGTCAATGTAGACGATGGTTGGGTTGGTCCAGTTCTGCACGGGCCTCACACCGGAGTCGTAGTTACGCAGGAGTGTTCTGGTGAGCTGATTCAGGGTGGACCTCCTGGGCTTCTCCGGTAACGGCTCGGAGGAGGGTGCTACGGAGCAGAGCGTGAGGCGTTCAAACACCCCGGCTGCTGTCACCGATCTTCACGTCTAAGCAGAACATAACTTCAAGTAGCCAGCAAATGGCTGAATAAGCAGGACATGATTCCCGCTTGTATTAACTAAACAGACTGTCAACCGTGTAATGTGCTTTCCATCATCTGGTATTTAGAACCATTCCCCCCCCTCCCAGATCATTTGCCTTGCATGTCAGTCATCAGGTCCCTATCGTAAATACATCATGTGACACATTACATTGTTTGGTAGGTAAATGTCCTCAGTTTATGAGTAAATGGCACATGGAGGATTCCCTTGACTGAAAGCATACATCACTGAGATTCTGTGTTTTGTATAACTATCATTAATATTCTAATCCTTCAGAACCTTATTTGACTGAACAGCCCATAGCATATTTACACTAAATTATTCTAGCCTGATAGCGCCGTGTTCCTGTCATACAAAAGCAACATCCCGCGTGTAATTCAAATACGCTTGCCTGATCTTCCTAGACACTTCTGTTTATGACAGAAAGGAATGTACCTTTTAATTTAATACCAGGCTAATCAGCCTTATGCATGTTATAGGCCGGCTGCAGATTAGGCTTAGAAGCACCGCGGCTTGTACCAAGCAGTCACATTATTCGGGGACAAAATGCAAACACGCTTTTTCGTGTATTAGACAGTCAAATTTATACATAGAAACGGCAAAATTAACCGCATGAATTATTGTGCTGATCCATTTAAACGAGCATCAACATGATTGCAATTACACATTGCATTTACACATTGTCCTTATATTGTCCTACATTTTAAAATGGATGAACGTCTCTGATTAGTGGGGAAAAAACATTTGTAATTATCAGTCACAAGTAACGTATATTTCAGCCTGCCGTTATTGGCTTTGGACATTTTTCTTTCCTAAAACTATTTTTCCTAGAAAAAATATTAAGTGTTTCGATTTGATGTGAGCCGATCTTCCCACTGCAAAGGTTATTTTCATTGCAGAAGAAACTCAATTTCTCAGTATAGAGATGTACACGCTGCGGGTGGGTTACGGTAACAGGGATGTGACCAGAGTCCTACCTGATACCAGCAGGAGAAGCAGTGACAGGATGGGGGACATGCTGAGGCTGAACCCGGTGTCTTATCCACCGGGAAAGCAGAGCCGTGTCAGGTCGCTCTCCCTCTGCGTGTTCCCGAAGCTGATTGTGTGATTCCGCTTGTGTACCGGTACCCCGTTAGTCCGCGACCCGCAAACGGAGCCCGTGCTTCCCCTTTGCGCGCAACAAATAGTCTGCAGCATCAAACTTCTTTGCCTTCCCGTATTGAATTTCCGTTATAATGGAAAGATGATACCGGCGTGTTGTAGGAAGTTAACGGCTCATGGGGATATTGAACTACTTGTGCATCACTAAGCTAATGGAACAATTCTTGCTTGTGTCGCAAACCGAAGAACATGCAGTCTTAATAATTTTCCTCAGTTATATATTTTTATACTATGTAAGCAGACTAGGCCTATTAGTATGCCTGTTAATGTGCATTGTCAGGGTGGCCAACTTTGGTCAGCGGTCTGGAGTGAGATTTTCTATTCGAGACATGTCTGCACAAACATGCACACGCATTTACATGTATGTCACAGTTTTATTACCTTGTAGATAATCTGTAGGGTTTGAAAACTACCCCAGCGCTTCTGATGTAGCTAATTTTAGGTTTATAAAGGAATAATACAGATTTGCCGTAAGATAACTTGCGTGAGACCTAGCAACCCTGATTGCTCATCTCCTGGAAAGTACATCGAGCAATTAATTTTTTGCCGTATTTTTATATTAACATTATTTTTTGCAATATATTAAGTCTGAAATTAGACTATGGTACGTGTCATGAACAATGTACAGGCTTTGCAGCTGCTGGACACCCCCTCCGCCCCCGCCCCCGATCCCCCTCCTCGAGCGTAACCGAGACCCTGCGTGAACGCGCCTGGCCTGCGTTTGCCCGCGGGAGCCCGATGGACTAGGCGCACATCCGGAGCGGTGCGAAGAAGGTATTTGGGTGGAAAAAAAGAGAAGCGATTCATCCGTGGTGCCATGAGAGTTGATCAGTATTGTGATCAAGGGCAGACATCTGCAAACCCGGTGAGCGAAATGACAGGGTTTCCAAGGTTGGCCGTGATAAATGGATGATTTCTCAAGGGTTCGACTGCGCAAAGAGTTCAGACATTTTTGGATGCGGTTCTAACATTATCCAAAAGTTTATAACAGGCCTATCCTAGTGATCAATTAAAGCAAAACCGTGATTAATGTCATACACATCTATATGATGCAGAAATAAGATCACATAAACGGGAATGTATAATGTAATTGCTTTTGATGGCTCCTATTGTAGGTAATCACAATTTTACGCTGTCAACCCATACAGTACTACTGATTAGAATGAAAACTAAGTTTTAGTCTGATCAACCCTTAACTTTCCATATGAGCTTACTATTTGGGCTTGAAATCTACGTCCACGGACAGTCAAGGGCTCTCGCCGGGGTCTTGCCCAGAAGAAGTGGGATCTTGTTTTTTTTTAAATGTATTTATTTAAAATAGTTAAAATATGAGAAAAGTCTTATAACCATTTATATCATTATAGAAAGATTTTTAATTTACGAGTGCGGTTTTATGCCTCTGATAGCGAGCGTTATACTTGGGAAAATAAAAGCTGTGTCAGAAGAGGTGACATGGTACTATTTAGTTTTTATGGTTTATTCATTGATTTCTGTTTCAGTTAAGTTATATTGTAGTCTGTTACGCCTACTGTATATCAATGATGGGCTTAACGGTGTTATACGTACATATCGACCAAAAAACGGTGGTGTTTATATCAGTATAAACCATGTTGCATGAAGAATGGAATGGAAAACACAAACGTTATCAGTGCCAGGGCCTAAAATAGACCCCAATCAGGCGGAGCGGGCCCTCTGGCTCTCCATATATGTCTCCTACTATCGGACCCCCCTGACTCCCTGTGTCGCTCACCAGCTGGGAAGTCACAGCATTTCCACCTGCTCATGTCTGCTCTATATATAGCTGCTGACACACTTCGCCTTTCTTTTTTGGCCCAAATAACTTGAACCGTTCTGTTACCTTAGGCGCCTGTGTGATAGCAGACTTCGACCTGTGACTTGGGCTTCAGCTCCGGGCCCCCAGCTAGATGATCACACTTCCGTGTCGCTCGGTTATTTCCAGCTGGCGATCGTGCGACGCGCAGAGCTGCGCTTTGTCCGGGGTAAAAGTATCTGCGGCAATTTAAAACTAGCGCAGATGTGCAAGAACTTTAATCTCAGCTGATATAGCTGTGCACAGTAGCCATGAATCCAATGGGCTATATTTAATAGCGATGAAATAGCACGTCAGATCAGAGATTGCATTACCTTTAAATAGGGTTGAAAATTAAGCTCGCTAATTTAGACGAACACTACCCCGTTGGCAAGTAAAATGGCATGTAGGTCTGTCAAAGTTAACTCTTTAACTTTAAAGTAATAACGCTTTATAATTTTTTTGCATTATCACATGAGTTAACTTTGATACCCCAATCAGGAAAGGGTTTTAATAGAGACCTGTAGCATTGGCAAGAAACTGAAAAAACCGAAATTAAAAAAAAGTTTTTTTCTAGATCGATTGCATCGTTGTAGCGTCCTAATATTGGCCTAGACTCGAAAAATATGAGAATGTCGGAATCGGAACATTTTTGAATAGCTGGGTGATGAGTAGGGATTGGCTTTGTACTGACTGCGTTAAAATGTGGTGGTCTGAATGAGTACATTTTTAATGGAAATGAATAAATGATATACTCAAAATAGCTTATTTATTATATATTATTGTAAGGTGTGATAGCTAGTGGTTGGTTACTATTTGTGCTTGAAAATAACATAGTGTATTGTGGGCTAGTGAAAATTTATGTAGGCTAGTATATATTTTTTTAAAACTAGCCCAGATGACTATTAGCAACAATTCTAAATTCCACCCCTGCCTTTAAACCTTAAATGTCTTCTGGCTTTTGAAGTTAAGACTGGCATTCCGTGCTTCAAAGATGTAACCCAGTTTTCGCATTTGGACACCCTGAACCATACTCTCGGCCAATTCTCTTTACGTGGGACCTCAATTTCTTCAGACTGAAGCTGCCAACCCAAGAGAGGGCAGACAATTATTAGCTACACCCTTGACTGGGGGCACCTTAAGCTTGTTCCTCCCTTCCCCCTACACAATGCCAAGCACCAGCTTTGTGTAACGGTGTCTTTCTCTATCAGTCGCCTGACTAGCCCTGGCTGACAAGGGCCCACATTCTTTGCCGCGATATACCCCAGCGTGTGACACTATAACTCCAGGGTCATCCTGGTTGCCATCAGGTTTCCGTTTCTGTTCTATTAAACATCTGAGTTTCCCACCGCAACAAAGCAAAAAATAAACCTTCAGTGAAAAAAAAAACAAAACGTTGTAATTACAGAATTTAGTCAGTTGCTCCATCGAATGCAGTCATGTTGAACCAGGAGGTCATCTAAAGCGGTCGGATGACTTGATTCAATAAGCTTATGTCTTCATTAGCAGAAATATACAATGGTGACTCATAGTTAGGACAAGAAACAAAAGCTCAGCCTCCAGTATCTAGAAGAAAACAGTCTGCAAAATCTGAAGCACCTTGAACTTCTTTTAGTGTTTTTATCAGTCATTCAGTCATTGTATAGTTGTGTGGGAAGTCTTGTGGACCTATCTTTAAGCTACAGTCAGAATAAAATGGGTCAGTTGGAAATTCAACCGATTGTGTTTTTTTTTGCATTTGCTTTGGTCTGTTTTATTCACAAAGAGCCGAATCCTGATCAACCAGCTGCGAGAGATCACAGGCGTCCATGACCTGCCGATGCTGCAGGCTGCGCTCAAGGTACGCCGTCTTGTGAGAAGTCCTCCTCCCTCCGTTACACTCTGGGCTCAGTGACCCGGAGCAGCGCATGTCCGAGATTAAACCTGAGAACGCGCACCTAAGATCACAGTTAGGGTAAGACAATAGGGTATAGGAGCTTTAACTGGACTGCAGAACTGTCCCCAAGCCAGGCTTAGCGTCGCCGCAGATGTGAAACACGGGCAAGTGTTGACTTGAGTTTCCCAGACATTTTCAAATGACAAAGCCTCTCTTGTCTTCAAGCACTGTGTCAAGTGAAATAAGGAAGGAAGGGAGGAAGTGAAGGCAGGACTAGGCTCATTTAAAAACATCGAGGCACGGACATTATTCAGAGGCACACGGTGACTGAGAGGTTCACGGTCTTTCAGTCTGTTCATCCACTGTCTTCTCAAGAGGCAAATCTTAGTCCCTTAGAGTATGCGAGGGGTTTCTGTTCAAAAGGCTACAGTATGACCTTCTGCTGCCATTAAATCAACACGGACACAAAACACCCCCACAAAGGGGTTGAAGGGCATTAAGATGAGCTGCGTGGAGAGATATCAGCTCCATTACTGTAACAATTACGCCGTTTCCGCTGAATTATTGGAGGTTGCATTATCCATTTTCACACTAACCGATAAACTAAAAGAGGGCGTTTTGTAATTGGATATTTCACGTCAAGTCAAGTCAGATTTAACTGTTGTTTCAAAATAGACACGCATACAATAAAACGAAATAACATTTGTCTCACAGTATTTGTACTTGTATTTATTTCTGTAGCATTTCTGTGGCTGTGCATAGCAAGAATATAGATACTTTAAGAAAAAATACTGTATTTGCAATCAGTGAAGGATTGCGATTGTAGGTGAGCTCGGGTTGGTCTTTCTGGTGTTTATTTAGACCAGCGGCCATGTTGCTTGCCGATTACTTATGCTTTGTGTTCATCCTGTGGTATCAGGCCAGCCAGGGAGACATGAGCCAAGCCATTGCACTGCTGACCGCCCAAGTGCCTGAGGAAGAAGCCGCGAATGGGGAGGGGGGGACCTGGACCGCGCAGACAAGTATGTGTGCCGGCAAAGACTAGGGAAGGGGGAGGGTAACTATTTTTACTTTGTTTTTAATTGGTTCTGCTTGGCTACATCCTGCACGCTGTATTCAGCCGTCTCCCACAATTATAAATTTGGAAGGTCACTTAACATCTGATGTGGCTTCCTTAATTCCCGCGCCCGTTTTCCTTAACTCCCCCACCCCTGGAGTTGCAGCTTTACACTGTATTTCCAGATGTTGCCATGTCAACGGACAGGCCGAAAGATGACCTTCAGACCGCCATAGAGCTCAGTCTGCAGGAGTCCCAGAACAGCGAGGCGGAGGAGAAGGAGCTAAGTAGGTAGGGCCTCATTTAGCCTATCGTGCCCGTCTCACTGGGCAGCGCGCTCGTCTTATTGAGCGAAGGTGTGCCTGCTTGTTTACCTTCCAGTCTAAATGAATTGTGTATCTTGGCACCATGCTGCCGTGGTATTTTTTAAGTGAAATGCCCTTATATGAAACTGTGGCTCCTTGTTTTGACTCTTTAGGAAGCTGGGTAGCATAAGGGACTTTGCCTGGGCTAGAGTGTTGGACAGTGCAATCGGGGGGGGGGGGGTCTACCTTCAGGGATTTGAACCCATGACCCACTGATTTCAAGAACAGTTCATTAGTCGCCAGGCCACCTGCTCCCCCGCTAGCTTGTGTCCCGCCCCAGGGTTTGTCTTCAGTGTGTGTGACAGATCAGGCTGCATTTGGGGTGTGTCGCAGAGCCCTGGAGGTCAGCGTGGAGGAGAGTGCGGCACGTGCCAAGAGGAAGCGGAGCGAGACCCCGGGCGAGAGTGCCAGCCCAGCTGACTGGATCCGGCAGGACGACTGGCCCGTGGGCGTGCGCAACGTGGGCAACACCTGCTGGTTCAGTGCTGTCATACAGGTATCTCTCCACACACCACTCTGGCTGGGCCAGCCCAAGGCATGAGAGAAGCAGGTGGCTGCTTAGTGCCCAGTAGCCACTAGGGGGCCCCCCTCATCTGGTCACCCTGTCAGAATGGGAAGGAAGATGACAAATGACAACTAGGTTAATTCCATTTTGCTTAGGGCCTCAAAAAGGGTTGGACGGCCCTGTGCAGTGGGATCGGGTCACAGTTACACAACCAGGGCCCAGAAATCTCAGATATCATACTGCTGCTGTTACTGTACGGGGAGGGGGGGGGGCTTACCCTACAGCTGTGTCCCTTAAACCCTGTAAGGGCTATGAATCAGAAAAATAACTAGTGAATTAGAGCATAATTCTTAAGCTGCAGTTTTCCACAGGTGACACAGGGTATTTCTGAAAACCGTAATGAAAATTAAACTGGAGTATTTTTTCCCCCAGATGTCCCTGAATGGCTTCCAAGAATAGATCACCACTTTATTAACTAATGCCTTGGCACCGTAGCTCCTCTGTGAAGGATAATACATCTCGCTGCGCTTTCCATCACCGCGGGCTGCATCATACTCAAGCCTCCTACCGCGATATTTAGTTATTTGAAATGACAGCGGGGTGATGGTGTGAGATTGAGCTTCTCCTTCCAGGCGGGCTGCCTGCATACTAATGGTTTGATGGTTTTCTCGGCCTTGCCTTAGGGCGGACTGCAAGGCAGCTCCCGTGAAATCAAATCCACCTCCCTTCGCCGATGTTGATAGAGAGCGGCGGTAATTAAATAGCGCGGCGTCCGCGAAGATACGGCGCGCGGAGAACTTTTAAGGCACCTTCCGGAATGGGCTTCCGTCTGGAGATTATCGGAGCCGAAAAAGGGGCCCATTCATCATTCACCCTAGATGAGTTCGCGGTGTATCAATCGGGCATGAGCGCCCGGAAAGATTTCATCGTAGATGCGCCGTCGACTGGAAGGCATAAACAAGCGCGGGACTCTTGGATTTGCGCCGTTCCTGGGCAGATACAGTGTGCCCGGTTTCGCTGTCCATTGTTGAGACGCTCGTTTGCTTTCCCGTCCAGACGAGCCGATTGGTCAATAGTAGCTAAACAAGCTCTGTTTATCAGCTGCTCGTGCATTGTAAGATGGCGATAAGCCGTAATTGAATTTGTTGCGAGGATGTTGTTCTCCTTCTGTTTACGTTTCTGATTAAATTACACCGTATTTTCGTTTGCCAAAGATAATTGAACCAGAAAATGAATCAGGCTCCACACAGTAGAAATTTATTTTGTTCAGAATGATTGAATGTAAAAAGGGTGCACAAAATATGCACCCTTCTACAGATGTCGCTATCTATCAAACCTACACAGCAAAATCACACAAGGTTGTTTATTGGTCATATGGCATTGTCTGTGTTGTAGAATGAATTTGTTACTGTAGTCACACAACCGTCTGTATATATACGCTGAAATGTGTTATATTTTCATGCGACCAACAGCAAATTGAAGAGCCGTGTTTTGCGACTCTTATGTTGCAGTCCCTATTCCATCTGCCGGTGTTCCGTAGACTGGTGCTCAACTACAGCCTGACTGAGAAGGTTCTGGAAAAGTGCAAAAGCCCCTCGGTATGTAAGGTTTATGAGGTGCGTGTTGGGTTTTTACGAGGTTCTGTGGCCAGAGTACAGAAGAGGAGGCTGGCGTTAATTGCGGTTTTGGCACTTATACAGAATTTCGGGTTTCATTGAAAAAATGGTTTGAGGGGGCAGGTTTTGGTGGAAATTAAATGAATTAGATTCAGTGTGTGTCTGCATATGCAGGACAAAAGGAATGTAGCCTTCATGCAAGAGCTGCGTTGCCTCTTCGCCCTGATGGTGGGCTCCAAGCGCAGGTTTGTGGACCCTTCAGCAGCTGTGGAGCTCCTCAGAGATGCCTTCCGCACCAGCGAAGCCCAACAGGTACGGAACCTCAGACTGTAGTGTGCAAGATATCAGCTTGATGTCGTTTGGATGGTGTGGACATACAGTGTGTCTGTGGTCATGGACTTTTCGGCTGTATAATGATGGTAGACCTGTCATCCACTCCCTGTCTTCAGAACTCAGGTTACAATCATCTAATTTTCTTAACCCCCATCTTTCTACCTGCTAGGATGTCAGTGAGTTCACCCACAAACTGTTGGACTGGCTTGAGGATGCTTTTCAGTTAGCTTCTAACGCAAAGTGAGTCATTGCCTTACATGATCAACCTTAAAGCAAGTTTTAATGGTGCCTTGTTTAGGTGTACTGATTCTCCATTCAGCATATGGAAAAGCCTTTTTGTATATCTCACTCTTTGCATGCTTTTGACCCTCAGTAATCCTGAAGATAAACAAGAAAACCCAATGGTTCAGCTGTTTTACGGTACTTTTCTGGCAGAGAGAACTCGTGAAGGTAAAGGGGAAAAAAAACCATTCCTGACCTTCTGCTGAGAAACTAAGGAGCGTGGTGTTTTTTTAAGATGTGTTTCTGACGCAGTTTCCTTGGTGTCCTTGTTATTCAGGAAAGATTGTGTCTAACATAGAGCAGTTTGGACAGTACCCTTTGCAAGTTAACGGATTTAACAACTTGGATGAGTGTCTGGAAGGCGCTATGGTGGAGGGGGAGATTGAGTCTCTGCACTCCGATCGTACCACTCCTTCTGGCCGAGAGGTGAGCATTACGGTTTCTATGGAAACTGGGCAGGATCCTTTCATTGTCTCTTGGTGCTGATCATGAATATAAATTCTTTTTGTCTATAGCGATGGTTCTCTAAGTTGCCGCCGGTGCTGACCTTTGAACTGTCCAGGTTTGAGTTCAACCAGTCTTTAGGGAGGCCAGAGAAAATACATAAAAAATTGGAGTTCCCTCAGGTGATATATATGGACAGGTGAGATCTGTGTATAGTATGTGATGTTGTTTACTGGACACATATGTTCAGCAAGAAAACCAATAAAGAAGTCATTAAAGATGGCAAATTACCAAACAAATTACCACGCTTGCTCTGAGGCAACAACACACAGTGTAACAGTCACTTAATTAGGATAGAGTCTAGTGGGCCACTTGCTTGAGCGATGATGCGTGTTCTCCGTGGTGCCTCAGTGAGGGAGTTAACTCTCTGATCAGGTATCTCCACAAGAACATTGACCTGACGCAGGGCAGAAGGGAAGCAGTCAGGAGGATGAAGGAACAGCTGACAGTCCTGCAGCAGAAACTGGAGAGGTGAACCTCTGAGTCCTCTTAAATGGATGCAGTCTTCAAGATGGTGTGATGTTGTTCCCTACTGTGCTTGAGGTGCACCCACCTTTGTTTCACAGCTATAAACACTACGGCTCAGGTCCGGCTAGGTACCCTTTGGCGGACATGCTGCAGTACGTGCTGGAGTTTGCAACCACCAAAGCCACCAGTCTGTCCCCAGTAGAGGATGTGAGGACCCCACTAAAGGCTTCCACAGGCACCCAGGCCGTGCACCCAGATCCCAACCATGGGGAGCCCAGGTACCAACAGCCCCAAAGGTCTTTGGCTTGGCCCTTGTGACCAGCCTCTGATATTAGGAAGATTAATTTAAGTCTGAAATGCTTGGGATCGGTCAGCCAGCTCACTCAATTTAAGGTCTCAACAATAATACGTGTACATTCTGCGAGAAACAGGACCTGAACCTATGACCTTCCACACACAAACAGAGATCACTAACCTACTATGTTATACACCACCCTCTGACATATGCATCAACCAGCATAACACAATGTTTATAATACCTTTTCACTTCTGATGTGCAAAACATGTCAGATATAAACACATTTTGACACTCGCTGTTTGTTTAGCCTCTGCTGCAAGCGAAAAGTGGAACACAAGGTTGTTTGTAGCCAAAATGTTACAGGTCTAAGTTGTAGTAGCTGACATTCTGCATGCCTCTAGTAGGTTGTACAAAAATAGGCGGTAGCCTGCTGGGTAACTGACAATGATGTAACATCTTGTGTGGTTCATAGCCAAACAGAATTGGACGACACAGGCCCATCAGACAGTTCAGGCAGTCAGGAGACCACAGCTCAGAGGACACCCATATACAAACCCTTCACCCAGTGCAGACCCCCCATGGACTCTGCCCAACATCCTGCACCCCACAGCATATCTGAGGAGGAGCTACATTATGTCAAGAGCTGCCTGCAACGCTGGAGGATTGAGGTGGAGAACAACATCAATGGTACACCTACTGCCCATCCACCTTTTTAATTGGTCGGGCCTTTTGATTGACAGCACTGCTTTTGCTTTACAATCCCTTTGATTGGTTAGTTTATTGCTTGACAGTTCAATTTGTGTTTTCCCACTGGAATGATATGAAGTAACAAAGTAGTTATTGATAATACTCAACATTACTATCTGAAAAGTATAAATACTCTAAATTGTAAATACTCTAATACTCAAATATAAGTTGAGCTCATTTGACCTGAATCGCTCTCCTTTGGTAGTGGCCCTTGGCTTCTTCTATGTTTGCTTCTCACTCACCTGACCCAGGTACGTTCCCTGTTTTGCGTACAGAGCTAAAGGGCAGCATTGAAAGGATCAGCCAGTCGCTGGAGGCCATGTACTCGGACAACAGGCTGTGCCAGGTAACTGACGCCTCAGCATGATCTTCGCGGAGGCGTTGCTGTCTGGAGGCAGCCGTTGCTTTGATCAGTAGATTAGATCAGCCTGTTTATGCTTCAGTGCCAACGATGCCTCATTTTTCCTGCTTTGTATTTTCAACGCTTTCGTCATGTACGTTACTCTAGTCAGGGTAACCCATCGAATGTACCTGTACCACAGATTCTACTTCAGTGCCCAGAATTGACATTCAACATCTTATTTTAGAAAAAAAAATATCCAGCTGCAGCTCACTAACTTAGATTAATTTTTTTGTTGCAGTGCCATTGATGAGGTTGGGTGTTGATACCTTCCATTACTTTCAGCAGTCTTATTTTGTGTCATTCTGGGCAGTGCTTATCAAGTTATCTCCTTCCTACACTGTTCTTAACACGCAAATTTAACATGGAGGGCTTGGCAGTCCTTGCCCTGTAGCATTGCTTGGCCTGGATACCAACGAGGGCCCGTTCATAAAGGATGCAAGTGACAGCGCCCTTTGATTTTACCTGCTCCTAGGTGCCGTACCGGCTCCATGCTGTGCTGGTCCATGAGGGACAGGCTTCAGCCGGCCACTACTGGGCCTATGTCTTCGACCAATCCCGCAAGAGCTGGCTCAAGTGCAACGACGTCTTGGTGACAGAGTCATCCTGGGAGGAGCTGGAACGCGACTCTTATGGCGGCTTGACCAATGCCAGTGCCTATTGCCTCATGTACATCGACGACACGCTTCCCCATCTCATCGCAGGTCCGTCCCTTTCGCTCATCGCTCTACTCTCACCTGGCAATAAGCTTGGGCACCATCTAATTATTTATACTGGAATACCGTCCAGACATTGTTCTTAGATATATGGTATTTTGCCAGTATTTTCAAAACGCTATTCTGGCATTTCGAAATCTTGAAAATTGGGCCTATTGTTGTCAAGATTACAAAAATGTTGTGGTGCGCCCCCAAAGAAATGCAGTATACTAAAAATAACTGTAACATTTTATTTAAAGCAGTCATCATAATGCGTCATAGATACCTTCATAATGGTTTACAGTATAATGGTCAGTATAAGCCGTTATAATGCATTATGAAGGTATTTATAGTGCATTATAGATGAGAGCTTCATAGAGCATTCATGATGCATAATAAACATAGCTATAATGTGTTATTCCTTATTAATAAAGTCATAGCTGTTTTTATAATACTTTATGAATGCATTATAATGCATTATGAAGATATCTATAATGCATTATACATGGGTGCATTAAGTGTTGCCACACTTACCGCAGTACCACCTAAGCGTACCTGGCAACTTAAAATTTTAGGGCTTTTCCGAGTCTCTTTCAGCCTGGTCTTATTTTCCCAATATAGTCCCGCATTTATTTTTACAGTATGAATGCTGTGCACATTTCAGACAGCCCCGCTTTGCCGGCATCGCTACGCACGCACGCTGCATGCCATCCCCCATCAAGGAATCAATAACGCTTCGCCGAGCACGTAATTGTCTCGCTGCAAAACCGTGGCCGCTTCAGATTATCTGCGGAAAATGCGGCATTGAGTTTTACATTTAGAAAAGTAGGTCTTAAGCTTATTTTAGCAAAGTAAATCTTAGGTTCATGATGAAATTGGCTGATTAGGATCTAATGAGGACCTTGGCTGGAAAACAAGCCTGACTGTGTTGCAGCCCCAGGAAAGTGATTTCAGTGTCCCTGCTCAAAGGCGAGCGGTCTACAGTGAGCTTTACTCCTATAGGCCTTCTTTGTCACTTTTTATTACGCTGTCTTCTGGCACTGGACTTTTCTGGGCCTCACAGAGGACACCGACAGCGAGACAGGCCAGGTCCTGCAGGGGATGGACGCCCTGCCACCGATCCTCAGGCGCTACGTGCAGGAGGACAACCGCTGGTTCCAGCAGGAGCTGCGGGAGTGGGAGGAGCAACTGGGCAGGGAGCAGCGGGAGGCACCCGCCGGGCCCGAACACAGCCCCGAGGAGGCGCAGGGGTGTGTGACGGAGGTCGCCAAACATAAGGAACCAGGTGGGTGTGCATCCTTAGCTGGAGCGTCATTCAGCTGCTTATTACTGCTGTCCATTGCTGCCATCTTAGCTGAGTGTTTCTGGTTGCTGTCCTGGATTCCGTTCCATTTATACCAGGGGTCTCCAACTGCGGTCCTGGAAAGCTTCTGATGAGCCGTACCTGTTCCTGTTGGAGGACACTATGTGGCTCCATGGGTTAGACCTGTGCTCAGAAGTTCGCATGTTCAAATCCCATCCTCGACAAAATAATCACATTGTTGAGCCCTTGAGCCAAGCCCTCTGGAAGGGACGCCAGATAAGTGAACTGACCCTGTGCTCAGACCCCAAGCTTCACTCTCAACTGTGCGTATGTCTCAAAAACAGCGATAATGTGATTCATGGGGGAAAAGAGCATTATAGTGTATTTGTGCAAATAAAGTGGCAAATAAAGCATCATTTCATTTTTTACATCAGAGTTGCACAGCCCCCCTCCAAGCCTCCAGCTGCTAAGCCCCCCCCCCCCCCCAGACCTACACATGTGGTTCGGTGAATCAGTGTCTCCAGATCGCCCTTACTTTGCTCTTCCTGTGCTGCCCGGGTTGGGCTCCATGCTCATGGCCGCCTTCTGGATAAACAGTTATGGAAGACGAATGGATGCTTTTAAGTGATTCAGTTCCAATCATGCCAGATGTTTTTGCATTTGGCAATTATCACCATTAGCGGCTTTCCAGCAGTGTAATTAGCTAAATCCTGCCAGTATTTTACGATTAAAAATTTCTTAGTTACATAGAATGTAGTCCTTGTTAAAAATTTGTCACTTGCTAAGTGTATCTAGGTGTTGCTAAGTGTATTTTTCCTCCTGCCATTTATGGTGTATTTAATACAAATGTCACAGTAATACAGTTGTAATTCATTAAAAATGGAATTTCAGATTCATACTAAAAACATGGTAACTTGTTGACGGTGGTGACGTCTATGTTCAGTGACCCAGTTCATGCCTTAAACGGAGCATTAAATGGCAGTTCTCGCCAAAAGGCATCATGGTTCTTGCCGATCTCTCCTCAGAGCCCACCCTCAGTCAACCGTCGCTGCTTCCGGCAGAACACGGCACCGTCGACCCGGAGCAATCAGATCAGCCTGCTGCTGGTGCAGAAGACTGTGGCCAAGATAATGGGGAAGAAGCTTGTCAGTTTCAGGTGGGACTTGGCATGTGGCGTATGACTCGATCACCGGCCTTACCTCCATGAGATCAAAGGGGATTCACTTAGAGACACTTACACGCGATTTTATTGGTCAGTCTGTTTCTGGGGTATTTTAATATGTTTAATTATTAATAGCTACCATTACATTATCAAATCCTCCAGGTAGCAGTAGCATCTTTATTGTGTATTCCAACCTGAAGTTAATGTAACACATGAAATACTCCCTTGTTTTTTGGTAACGATGTAGTCATGAATATAACAAATGTAAGTAATACTTTGTTGCTTTATTTTATTGCTAATGGTTATTCAAGTTTCCCCACTGAACTGCAAGGATACACAAACATTCCTAGCATGTCTTTTGCAATACGACTGCAGCTTTGAGCCGCTGGGCTTTGAATATCACACAAGGATTTTTTATTTTTTGATTTTCTAGCCAAGGTACCTTGACAATAATCTGTCCTGTTATCAGACATTTCTGTGGCCTGTTTGCTGCAATCTACTGTAACATCCAAAACAGAGCCTTGCATTCACTTTTAAGAAAAATTAACTGAGCAAATGTGAAGCTCTTTAAAACTCTGACATACTGTATGATGGGGCTCTTCAAATCTGGACCTCGATTCCAAATCCAAAACTTGTTTTCAGTTTTCCCGGATAGTTACTTTAATAATTACTGATTCTGATTGGCCACAGAGGGTTCACACCCGGCTCACAGGTAAAAGAAGGCTGGAAAATCAGCAGGGCTCAGCCCTTGAGGACCGTGATTTGAATAGCCGTGCTGTATGACATGCAAAGTTTTTTTTCTGTGATCTTCTGGTAAATTATTACACGATGCCCTCTAGTGGCCAATTGCAGTATTTTGGTATAAGTCCATGTACAACGTGCATCAGTTTCTAAAGAGAAAATCTAGGATGCTTCTGTTATCAACGTGAAGCAATTGCTGGACTTACACTCTGTGCTGATGCCTGATAGTTTATTTTATTTTTTAGACAAATATGGTTAGAGGAAGGTCCTGGTCATTTGACTACTTTCTCCATGCTGTTCTTATGTCATTTTTTGTTATCTGTTTGACGCTGACCTTCAGGATGCTGAGGCAGTGGCGGAGAAATTGGCAGAAGCAGCAGGAGAGAATGACGTTGAAACAGAAGCAAAGACAGGAGGAGAGGCAGAAAGCGAGGGAGCGGGAGAGGCCCAAGCGGAGGGTGCGGTTGACCCAGAGCCTCAGGCCTCTCCTGAGAAGGAAGCCCCCCCAGCAGAGATCCAGCCTCCTGAGAACCAGGTGTTCGAGGTGGAGATTCCCAGCGTGGGGAAGATACTCGTGCGGTCTGACGCGGACGGCTATAATGAAGAGGTGTGTAGGGACCAGACGCATGTTCAGTTACAGCGAAAGCATATTGTTCCTAATGGCTGTGCTTCTTAATCTGGTTCTCTAAGTTGATCCATATTTTTGCTTCCTTCAAGCTCCCTGCCAGACAGTCCACATTTTTGCTCTACTGGGAGCTAGGAGGGAGCAAAAATGTGGACAGTCTGTGGGTCCCCGGGGACTGGATTGGGAAACACTGCTCTATTCTAATCCCTATGCATCCATAACTTGCTATGCTGTGTGAATCAGTACAAATTGTTCAGCTGCAGCCGTAAAACATCAATGACCATCCATCACCCATCTTTCATATATGCTTATTTAGTTCAGGGTGCAGTAAGTCTACAGCTTATCCAGGAAGCACACAGCACGAGGAAAGGAGCACTCTGCCAAGTAAACATAATGATGAACTGTCTTGTACGAATTACCTCAGCGAGTCTCGGCCCAGTTCAGATAAACATTGACTTGCTTGCCGAGCTGTAGTTTAAAAAGAGACATATGGTTCTTCTTTTTAGGACTATACTATTTACTTTTATAAGAAAAACAGAATCTTTTTCTTTCCCTTTCTCGTGGCCTTCTGCATACTGCCCCCATGTGGCAGGTGATGCTCACACCAGCCATGCAAGGAATCATCATGGCCATCGGCAAAGCCAGGCAGGTGTTCGATAAGGACGGGCCAGAGGCTGGTCTCATCAAGGTATCTCAGCGCGTGCAGCAGTTTGACGTCCATATTTGGGGTCTCATCGCCCTCATTTGAATTATATGTATATAATGAAGCCTCCTGTGTTCTGTGTAAAAAGTGTCCATAATCTGGTAATGATGTCAGCGTTAGTGATAATGATGTCAGCGTTAGTGATGAGCTTGCATTATGCTGAGGGTTCAGACCCCCCCCCTTCAGGACTGTCCCTCCTCTCTCAGGCCTTCCATGAGGAGTATTCCCGGCTCTACCAGCTGTCCCAGGAGGCGACCACCCCCCAGAGTGACCCCCGTTTACAGCATGTGTTGGTGTACTTCTTCCAGAACCACACCCCCAACCGGGTCATCGAGCGCACGCTACTCGAGCAATTTGCGGACCGGAATCTGCGCTATGATGAAAGGTATAGTCCCACCCCCTCTCATCAGCTGCCTCTACTCTGGGAATGGCATGCCCGCTGGATTGTGGAATTCCGGAATAGAAACTCACACATCACACTTAGAAGATCCCTTATTTAGGAGATACCATCTTATCTGCCTGCTGGGAGAAGCTTCACTTTCAGAATCAGAACAGAATCTTTATTGCCACCCGACCAAGGCTGCCAGACATTTCTGTTGGCACAACTTGCTACTTTTTGGGTGTAGCATGACAATAGACGGTTTGCAATTAGGACACTATGTTTATTTACGTGTAAGTTTGTTTAGGTTAACATCTGATGAAAGATTTAGTGACTGGAAAGATTTATAACCAGTTACTTAGCGACAGCCAATCAAGCACGACTTGCCACTAACCCACAGTGAAAAAATTTGCTTTGCTTCTTAAAAAAACTTAAATATGTTGTTACATGTGGGGCGGCATGGTGGTGCAGTGGCTAGCACTGTTGCCTCACACCTCTGGGGCCCGGGTTCGAGTCTCCGCCTGGGT
>JAABNX020000044.1:19218615-19235488 GCA_015163995.2 Mormyrus lacerda | reverse complement strand
GTGCCCGTTGCTTCCGGGATAGGCTCCGGACCCCCCGCGACCCATTAGGATTAAGCGGATTGGAAAATGGATGGATGTTGTTACATTTATCTTCAGAGATAAGTAAATCATGTACTAACAAAAGTTTTTTTTGGTAACACTTTACTTGACGCGGCATAAATAATGTTTGTAACTTCTCTGGTTAATTAATACATTAAGTGTTAGTTACACACTGATCCCATATTCGTTTATCATTAATCAATAATAATGGGTCATGTATTTCATGCAGTTACTGTAGTATATTTGTTCAGGATTTGTACTGTAACTGAGTTGCTACGTTACTCATGCTCCCTTAAATAAAGTTTAAGCATTTTTTTATGCAAAGAAAAACCAATAAATATGTGTTGCTGGTATTGTCAACGATATCAGATGGTGTCCTAATTTCTCAGGTCGATCAGTATCATGAAAGAGGCTCGAAGCAAACTACGTCTTATCAAGCCTGAAGATATGGACATGGATGAGTTTACGGTGGGGGCTGTGTCTTTAATGCATCGTTTCACTGTGTCACTTACTTACTCCTTAACCCAGCTTTGCACTTCTGGTCTCTCTGTCTTCGGCAGAAGTGGCATGACGACTACAGCACATTCCTGAATGTGTTTCTGCACCTTCTGACGGGGTTGGAGCAGTACCAGAATGGCAAGTAGGTGGACCTGAACGGTGGCCATCTTAGGGGGCAGCCCATCGGCCCTGTATGCTGACCTCCCCCCCCCCCGTTTCAGGATCAGGGAGGCGCTGAACTACCTGGTCTACGCCTTCCAGAACAACGCGGATTTGCTGAAGGAAGGTGTGAGGAAGGGCGTTGACCCAACGCTCATCACGCTGTACAGGAGGAAGTGCCTGACAGTAAGCTTCTCGTCTGCCACACGGCACAGAATTTGAACACGGAATTTAAAACCAGAATCAGGATGTCAGGCTAATTACCAGAAAGACCATCGCAAAGGTCTGAATTCCTTCTGCATGGTATAACTGAAAATATTTAGTCTTACAACTAAGCACGTAATGTCAACTTGAATTAATGCACAAATTATGTACAGGGCTAGAATGCCATACAAGTTTACCTAATTAAAAATGAACTGCAGCTGACGTTTATTGATATGTTAATCTGCATATATCCTCCTGAGTTCCAGTGGGGAAGAAAATCATTTTTATTGATCATATTTTAGATTTGACTGGAAGAAGGAAGAAGGTCACACCCCCCATACACAATATTATCTTAAAGCCCTGAATGTCCTCTTTAAGCACAACAGGACTTATTAGAGTGGCATGTATAATATGAGAATATTGCCAAAAACATTATGTCCTCTAAAGTATATATATAACCTTTAAACTTGTTAAATAGTTATGGTATTAATCAACAGAATTGGAAAGGTCGGGTCTAGAAAATACAAATCCAGACCAAGATTTTGTTTCAGCCAGCCAGATGAGTATAAAGAGTCACAGTCAAAGAATAGTCAGCGGGTTGGTTGAAACAAAATCTTGGTCCACATTTGTACTTTTTGGACCTGAATTTTCCACCCCAATAAATCAGGCAACACACATTACCTGTCAGCATTTCCCTCCTCGGCAAGGCTCAGCGTCTCTGCCGGCTCGGTCTCCGTTTGCACAGGAACTGAACGACAACGCGATTAAGCTGTTCGCTAGCGGTGATGAGATGGGCGTGTCCGAGGGCGTGGCTATCATGAATGACGCCGTCATCCCCTGCATGCACCTGATGATCCGCGACAATATCAGCCAGGAGGACCTTGATGTCATCGAGCTGATGAGGACCCGTTGGTGCTCCTACTTGGGACAGGATATGGATGGTGAGTAACCTTGGCCCGTGACTGTCCATGGAAGAATCCATGGAATAATAATGACAGTCAGAATCTAAATCCATTTATTCGCCTGTACTAAAAGTACCAGTTTTGTGCAGCTGGTGGCATGGGAATACAATTTAAACATACCACCAAGATAAAAAATACACAAAACAATAAATGGAAAAAAATAAAAAGGTGGAGAATAAAAAATGTGCTATTAATTAAGAAATAAACATGTAGATATAAATAAGGGTGAGACGATATTGGGTACCATAATTACTTAATGTTATTATTATTAATAAGTTAATGTTGTTATTATTACGAGGATAGTACCTTACCTGTTTGGAGATTTTTAAATGAAAAAGAGAAGCATGAAATATGCTGTCCCTCTCAGAATGAGTTTGCCCCGGCTGTGTAGGTGCCCTGCAGGAGAAGCTGGGCGAGTTCCTGCCTAGGATGCTTGACTGCTCTGTGGACAGGGTGGTGCTGATGGAGCCGCCACAGGTGCGGTCCAGTGTGCCGCACGACCTGTGCAGCCGGCTGGCGGCTGTCATGGAATCCATACACGGAAGCTCGGTGGTGACCGTGACGTAGACGGGCGCGGGTGTCTTGTCTCCCAGGCCAACGGGGGACGACCCCAACACCTCCGCTCTATTCCACCACCAGGCTTTCATTCAGCGGCAGATACACTGACTCATGGAAAGACACACATTAAACCAATTAAACTGCCACAGAGTCCTGCAAAGTCCTACACTGAGATGGGCGGGAGGAGGTAAGGATGCCCGCCCGGGATGCCAAGCAGGGTGACATCATCAGGTGGAACCCTGTGAGCAGAAGATAGATGCTGAATTGTCACTGAGTATTATTTTGTGCACTGTTTTGTATTCCTATGCATTTTTTATTTCTTAGCCCTTTATCTGGCCTAATTCAAGGATCAAACTTCAGACTTTGACTTTTCCAAGGTTAAAATTACCTCTATTACAGAATTAAAGAGCATAAGAACCTATAACATCATGGTTTTGGGCTATTCTGAGAATCTTATGTATATGGAGATGACATTGTTTCTGTAGATTTGTTCCATTTTGGCATTGTTGAAAATGGATCCCACACATAATCTTCAATAAAAAATTTCACCCATTTTCTGTGATTTATTGTCTTTTGAATTCACTCTGTCCATTCCTCCATTCAATAGGTTAATTCTTCCTTAAAGGTAATGGAGCTGTCATGAGCCAATGCACAGTTAGTAGTAGCTGTATCGGAAAAGTATAAATGGCTACAGCACTCGAATGGAAGAAGTCCTGATGCTGTTGGCTCAGGATGTGCACACAGCTCCCCTACCTGATCTTCTCAGATGTAATTCTCATGATTATCTTAGAAGTAATCTCTTGGATTTTATTAGACACTTTGCGAGTTGGACTGTTACATCAACATTAGACAATGATGATGTCAATTTGATTGTAAATATCTGCACTCTCGAAAACCCAGGCCTTTTTGTATAGAGTATACACTTCGTACGTTCATGAATCGCTGTGTAATCATTCGGAAAAATGGTAATACTGTAAACTTCACTAGAATACTATTGTTTGCTGTTCACTGCAACCACATTCTGTTCTGTTGATCCACTTCATTTTGCCTATCGCCCTAATAGATCAACTTATAATGTCATCTCCTATGTCCTCCATACAATTGTCATTCACTTAGACAGTGGCAAAGGGAATTATGTGAGACTGCTGTTCCTAAAATTTGGGTCAACTTTCAATACCATAGTCTCCTTTATACTGTTCTCCAAACTGAGGAACCTGGGTCTGAATCACAAGGTGATGAAGGAGAAATCACAAACTTCAGCTCCCATCACCCAAGATATTGGTGCCAAACAAGGCTGTGATATGAGCCCACTTCTGTGCACATGTGGCCAAACACAGACAACACAGTTTTGATCGGTCTGATGTCCAGTAACTACGAGGAGGCCTACCTGGATGAGGTGGACAGTCTGAAACAATAGTGTCAACCAACTGCTTCTCACTGAACACCTGTAAGATTATGGAGATCTTGGTGGACTTTAGGCATAAGTAGTTTAGTGCACACAACCCTCTCAAAATCAAAGGGGTCCCAGTTTGGGGGTGTGTATCTCCGATGACCTCACCTGGTGAAATCATGTACAAACTCTTTTCTAAAGCCAGATAGTGGCTGTACCATCTTAGGCAGCTGAAGATCTCACCAGCCATTCTTAGAGCCTTCTACTCCAAAGCATTAGAGAATATCCTCACCATGAGAATCATAGCCTGGGTTTGGTAATTGCTCTGTGCTGGACCGCAAAGCTCTGCAGAGAATGTTACATTCAAGTGAACACATCTGCAAGGCTGACCTGTCCTCTCTACAGGACATATACCTCAGATGATGCAGAAGCACAGCTACCAGTATCAGCAAGAACAAAACCCACCATAGAATTTACCTCTTCAGGCTGAAGTCCAGAAAATACTGCTGTCACTCAATGAGAACTACCAAGGCTACCTTCTAGCCATCAGACTACTTAACACTTAATTGAAAGTTGTGATTAAAAGATAAAATTTTGCTCCTTACCCATACACCATGCAGTTTGTTGGAGCTATGTTACACATTTCTGGTTTTTCTTATTTAATATATATTTATTATAGTGCTACTTTATGTCTTATTGCCTCTCACTAATTCTTACTATGTTGCAGTTGACCACTTTGAATTTCACTGCAGGATATAGTTTGATTGTATACTTGGCATGTGACAAATAAAATCCTCGAACCCTTGTTCCTATGGATAAATTGCTGAACGAACTGCAATCTTACTTCTGAAATACACTTACAGCGATTCACTGACGTTAATAATTACTCCAGTACACTCCACGGCGTGTACCCTGGGTTCACCTATTGAAATAAAATCACCACATGATTTGTTTGAGCCGATAAGTTCAAGAAAACCTTCGTGGAAAAAAGGATTTTCTGTGGCGGTTTGCAGAGAAGGAACAACATTTCCATAACGCTTCAACAAACGACATATCCCACAATGCCTCATCAGTATGCCACTTAAAACAACATTTCCCACAATGCCTTAGCTCGGCGGTCAAAGGAAGTCGTAACTGACTTTCTGTCAGATTTGAAAGCGGACGAAAGGATTCATTTCTGCCTGAAAGCGGCGCCTAAACATTAAACATGGCTTCCTTCGTGACGGAGGTGCTTGCCAGCTCAGGAAAGTTGGAAAAAGAAGATCTTAGTTGTAAAATAAGTAGATTATCCCAAAAAGTTGAGGAGACTAAGGTAGGCTGCCCGCCGGCCACGTTGACACTTTCAAGCCGCTCTGTCCGCATATCTCGTCCGGTTCTGGTTCGCCGTCGGGTTACAGCTGATTTGTGACGAACCTAAAATCTGTTATAAAGCTCGAAGGATTTCTTCCAGTATTATTATGGGCGATTATGTGCTACGCTACGTAATCCTACTTGTGCGGTTCTTTTAGAGATAAAACCTTGTTGCTACTTCTTTCGTGTTTGTAGTAGTGGCAACTGATCATTAAATATACCAAAAACGGCTGATCCAGCTAATCATTACCAAGTATTGCGCGTGAAACAAGTAACTCATGTTATTTGAGTGAAAAGAGCAGGGCGATCCGTATACTGGCCCTGTGTTTTAGAAATAAAATACCTATAATCACATTGGGTGTTATTGCTCGCTTAAATCAAAAGCTATGATCACAGTATGACTTTACTAATTAGTAATGACAAAGGATGGAAACCGAACCTTATGACGATATTTGCGTAGATATGGCTGCTCTAGGAACTAATTAGTACCACGAGAAAGTGCACCATTGGTGAAACTTATGGTCAACCAACCATGGTGGTCGAAATCGGTACCTTGGGTCTTCGATGACTTATAAATTAATGGCTTTGATGTCTCTGTTTCGTCTGCGTGATCATAGTCATTTTTATAGTTGCACACACAACACCCTCAGGTGTAGGCAGGCCTCCTAACCTAAAGTGTGATCTTCGAGGATTAATTCTTTCCCAACCCTTTACTTTTCCCGACAGGATGAGGTCTGTGACATGATCAATAAGAGGTACAATGAATTCCTACCCAGCCTGCAGGGGGCTGAGGAGCTCATGGCGCAGGTGGACTTAGTCTCCAAAGACATAGACGTTCTGAAAAGCTGCATAGAAAATGAGGTGAAGTTGCTACACCACTTATAATGCCAAACATGTTATTTTTAAATTAGAATTAATAATAGCAGTAATTATGTTCCCATGCATGCATGGCCACTCACTTGTTATTTCACAAAAAGAAATCTAGAGATTATGGTGATTAGACTGGTCTAAATCAGTGTTACCCAATCTGGTCCTCAGGCACCCCAAGATGATCCAGGTTTTTGCTGCCTCCTGGTTCCTCGCCACACAGTCCACATTTGGAGCTGGGAGGGACCAAAAATGTGGACTGTCTGGGGGGTCCCCAAGGAAGAGTTTGAGAAACGCTGGTCTAAATAACCACATCTTATACCGCCCCCCCACCCCCCAGGTACAACAGAACCTCCATGTTGCTGCCGTGGAGTATGCAGAACTGAAGAAGCAGCTGGAGAAGAACACTACTGTGATCACCGTGCTCAGATTGTTGCAGAAGGTGTGGAAGCATTCATCTGTCCGGCTGCCTTGTTCCAGCCCTGAAGTCACTCCTTTGTGTTCTCATATTGATTGGCCTTGTCATCCTCAGCAGGTTGGCTGATGTAGTCAGCCATCCCTGAAAACAACGGGTGCTGAATCTGCAATTTTGGGGGCAGTGTGTGGCTCAGCACGTTAAGACACTGTGCTTGTGATCAGCAGGTCACTGGTTCAAATCCCAGGACAGGGAGATGTTATTGCTGAGCCCTTAACCCCCAATGGCTTCAAAAATGGGCTTTCTCATTTAATAAATAAATTGTAATTGATTTATGCTCCACTTAAATCCTGATGGATGGTAGGCTGACCGTGTGCGTGTCTGTGTTGCTGGTTTAGTTTGATGAAGCTATGGAGCAGTACCACAGAGCCTTGCATGAGAAGAAGTACACAACTGCTGCTGACCAGCTAGAACAGGTGAGAAGCCCCGCCCCACCCCAGTAGAGAGTCTCTGCTGAATAAAGTGCTGCCTTCCCTTTGTGGTTCATTTAAAAGGTCGTACACACTACTGGTCCAACTGCTGTCTGGAATTGATATTGCTAACAGTGGCTAACAATTAACTGGGCCAGAACTGGGGCCTGTTTCAGAAAGCAGGATTTCTTGCTGAGCCGGATAACTTTAAGCTAGTCTGGGCTAAATGTAAGTGAACAAAGGTAAAGGCCATTTAAATCTAAATCTGACAAGTTATCCGGTTAAGCAAGAAATCTTGCTTTTTGAAATGGATGCTTAGTATTGCTAAATGGCTTTCCGAGTTGCTATGCTGGAGCGCGAATAACTGGGGTGTTACATCATTCCCAGCTATGACTTCCAACCTCTGAGGTAAATGGAACGCAGCATATGCTATGGGTAATGTGCAAGCTCCCTGTAGTAGTAATCCCTCTATATAATTGTCTATGAAAGTATACAGAAATAAAGCTATTCAGACTAGTTAGACCAGCTAGTCTTGCTCCAATATGACTTATGCCTAGTTGACACCTTGGGGATAGTTCCTGGTGGTTATTTGGTGGTTTCACACGATCAGAGCTTTTTTCTGGAACCAGAACTTTTCTCTGGAATCAGGGAATTTTGTGATCACACCACAAGAACTCAGCCCAATTGTAGTTCCTCAAAAGCAGTTCTGGAATCCTTTTTTAGTACCTACTCCAGACCACATACTTTTCCTTTTGGACACGAACTACTGGAGAGGCACTTGCAGTAATACCTCGTTGATTGGTTAACCACAAGCACTGGCACTAACATGGAAGAACAGAAAACGAGATGCAGTGGAGCAAAAAATTGAGGGGATGGAATTATTATGTGTTTTACATTAAATCCATTTTTTTGTTGTTATAAAAACATTTTTGCTTGCGTCTCCCATATTTCTGCATTGGAAAATTTGATTACTACCCAGTGTATTTTGGTCTAATATCACTGGTGCTGTTTGTGAAACTTTGCAGCACTTATTAGTGGGATGACATTACAGCATTTTTTTATTCTGTAGAAAACGAAAGATCAGTCTGCTGGGCAGATTTAATAAGAATGACAAACACGTTGTGGGTCATATAAATAAAATATAAGTAAAAAGCTTTGTCCTGTTTTGATCGCAATTGATTCCCCCCAATAACAAATAACTTACGAAATGACTTATTTATCCTCCAGTGTTTTGGCGTGGTGGTTTGCTCCATATGAAATTGTGTGTGAAGTTGAACCCAAACGTTTCGCGTCTTCGGTACTTATTTAGCATAAAGGTCCTAGTTCCTGTTGTGTGGTGTGAAAGTGGCCAGGAACCGCAAAAGTTCCAGGTCGAGATGGTTGAGGCACTTGCAAACTAGGACCAGGTTCTGGGAACTTTGGTGTGAAAGCCCCTGTTGACCTAGCACTGTTCCTTACAGGCCCGAGGTTCTGTGGATTCCCTGAAAGCTTGGAAAGGCTGTGAGCTCCCCCTTCTGAGGGCCTTGGTCTCCGAACTCACCATCCAGAGGGAGAACCTCATCTACCACCTGGGGGACGAGTGGTCAAAGCTTGCCATCTGGAAACTGCCCCCCTCCAAAGGTTAGGGCTTGTTCTCCAAACTTCTCCCCAGCATGGGGGCTGCAACACTCTCATTCCTTTTGGATATGACTGGCTCTTTGTCTTGGGTGGCAGTGTAGATCATCAGAGTTGCACAGCAACTGTAAGATCTGATATTGGGTAAACTCACCGTTCTCTGGACCTCCTTGCATGTAGTATGAAATTAATTTTAGCCACAGTAGAAGGTGGCAACTGAAGTTGCAGTATCCTTGCAAACAATTCAACCATAATGCTCAACTTAAGACTGAGGTAAGGAACCTGTGCTGATTATAGTGTGTTGCCATAGCCACCACCCAATAAACCACTGCAGCGATGAGAGCCCGAATGCAGCTGGTGACACCTCAGCACTGTACTAGTCTGAATGGAATTGTGGGAGTTTTTACTATCAGCTGGAGTGCCGATCCTGCCACCAACCCTCAAATTTTCCCTGTAAGTTGAAGAAACTCCTTGCAGGGCTGGACGTAGATTAACGTCATACCCAAGACAAACCAATTGCAGGTCAAGCACCTTACTTAAGGTGTCCCGTAGAGTAGGATCACTCCTGGCATACACGGGATTCAAACCAGCGACCTTCTGATTGCTGGCACAGAACCCTAGCCTCAGAGTCACTTCTCCACCCCTAACTTCAGACAGAAGAAGAAGACGGAAGACCTGCATTGGTCAACAAGAACCCTGTGAGCATGGTGATTGCATTTGAGCTGCTGCTTTGTTGGTCCTCAGAGCTGTCCGGCGTGGAGTCCTTCCTGAAGACGGAGCTCCAGCTGTGCAGTGGGGCACAGGAGGGGGACGAGGGCTCACCTCATCATTTCCTCACCGGCGTCTTGCAGGCTCTCGCCATCCAGGGACAGTTGAACCACAAGATCAAGGTCTTTGGTAAGACCCGCCCCCTCCTTACTTGTTTCTCGGAGCTGAGTGCGACACTTAGGCCGCTGTATATGGAGCTGTTAGCATTTAGCCGTTAGCAGCTCGGCGCTCACACTGGGTTTGCCTTCTGCTTCATGCTCCAGGGCAGGTGCTTCTGAAGTACGTGCTAAAGCCGCTGATCACCTACCCTTCCCTGCACGTGGAGGTAGCAGAGCAGCCAGGCCTGGGCACCCTGCTGTCCTTCCAGTTGGAGGAAACCCTGGCAGAGCATCCCTCCCCCACCCAGGTTTACACCAAAGTGCTAGCAGTGCTCAGGGCCTTGCACGAACACTTACTAGGTAGGCCTTACCTCTTGATATCCACTTTTGGAAAGATACTCTTGCCCTGCCTTCCAGATTTGATGCATGCTGTTTATGAGTCCTATCTACAAGTACCTTATGAAATCGTTTTTAAATCTCCTAGGCTTTGTTACGATCTCATTTTGACCCCTTCTCATTAGACGTCTCCATAGGAGAGAAGAAGATGTCTACTATCCTGGGGGACATGATATGGGAGGAGATGTCGGACTGCATCATTCGCGAATGTCTCCTGTACTCCATCCCGGCTAACAGCAGCCAGCTGGGAAAGTACAGCGAAGTACGTGGGGGAATATTCTCATCATGCTAAACATCCACAACCTGCTTCTTCGTTAGTGTCACGTGTTTTCATGTACGTATTCCTGAAGGTAATCAAGGAGACGGAGCAGTTTGAGAACACGCTGAAGGAGCTGAGCTATCTGGCGGGGGATTCCACGGATCTGCTCCATTACGCCCGCAATGTCAATGCGCACTTCGCCAGCAAGAAGTGCCAGGATGTCATCGTGGCGGCACGCAACCTGATGACGTCGGAAATACACAACACTGTCAAGGTGGGGATCGAGATTGATGTAGTGCCTGGGTTTAATACTGTGTTCAGAAGTTTCTAACATCTCTCAAAAGCAAGTCGGCTTTGGTTATTTTTAATCAAGAAGGCGAGTTGAGTTTTCCTGCATTAGCTGCTGAAAATGATGCTGAGATTGTGACTCCTGTTATTTGTTTTTGCTGGATTCTTTTTTGTGTCTTTGTTTGTGAGCAGTGCCCTTTATGACTATTGTGTTGTCCTGGTTATGTTCCTGAATGGTCTGCTGGAAGATCTGAAAGAGCCCAGCTGGCCCTTCCGTCTTGGTTATGTTCAGTTGAAGCTCTGCTAACATGTGGTCTGTGCCTAGATCTCCCCCGAAACCAAGCTGTCTGTTCCCAAGCTGCCCAATCCGGGCTCTGGGGACAAGATGAAGCAAGAGACGTGTAAGAAGAGACCCGCCCTTGCCGGGCCCCCAACGCTGGAGAATGAGAAGCAGTTGGGTCGGCACACTCTCTGCTTGCCTGTGTGTCGGATCAGCGAGTCCGTCCAGCAACTGATGGAGCTGGCCCTCGGCACGCTGTCTGAAGCCGTGGGCAGCTCCAGCCAGTGGTACGCCCCCAGTATCTCACAGTCTTGGCTTGGTCTTACTAAGCCATAGGGTGCCCAGGGTTTCACTGAAGGTCAGCTTGTCATCATTTTATTCGTGGCATAATTTGGTTGCCAAGTCACCGTGGTTAAGCCTCTTGCCGTCATGTTTGGAATAAATCCTGAGGACTGAACTTGCTCATTCCTGACTACGATGAAACATTCGTAATCAAATTGCATCATATCTGTGACCATACAGCCACAGCTGAAACTGGATTGTTTTCAGTCTTATTGGCGTAACTGGCAATGCTTTTTTTTTTTTGTTCCCTTTTTCCTTAGTGCTACCCAACTTTTCTACACTGTGCGAAATATTTTTCAGCTGTTCTACGATGTTGTGCCTACGTACCACAAGTAAGTCCTTAATTAGCATTTATAACACCTAATTTGGTAGAAGCAGTGCTTCTTGTGCTGATTAAATGATAAGGCTGAGGCTTGTGTTTGCTGGTGCTGTCGAGCTGCCAGTTGGCTCACAGAGACACTGGTCCATCTGTCCCTCCTGCAGGGAGAACTTGCTGAAGTTTCCCCATCTGGCAGCTATCCACCACAACAACTGCATGTTCATCGCTCACCACCTGCTCACGTTGGGCCACCAGTTCAGGCCCCACCTGCCCCAGCCCCTCAGCGACGGCGCTGCCACCTTTGTCGACCTGGTTCCCGGCTTCAGAAGGCTGGGTAGGAGTTTTTTGGAGTCAGTCTTATTTTACACACACCAGATGTGTCACCATGCTGGGGCATTTGGCCTTGAAGCCCTGAATGACTCCGAATGAGGCCTCAAAGATTTGTTTAGCTCAGATGTTTTAAGAACAATGGGCCTCATTCACCAACCGTTCTTACAGGCGTCTGGCGTGCCGGTGATATCCAACACAGATACGTAGTCTGGATCATTAATAGTTACGCATCTGGTCAGGTAAAGTTGGATTACCACACGTACAGTATAATAATCTATATCACACGTGTGTCTGCTGGGGTGTGGCATGAGTAAATGGTGTCCTGTAGTTGCGTTCTGGGCATACAGCAACTCTAGATATAAGAGACTTTGGATATAAGACTGTTTTGCCAGGTCCCTTGAAGTCCATTATAATTGGATTTTACTGTACAGGAGGTAAATGCAAATAGACACATGTTATTTAGTAGCGTAACCAGTGGATATAAAGCCCCCAAGAAAGCTGATACATGGAAAGATATCACCTTCTCTGTGAACGCTGTGTGATCTAAATGATCTTCAAACTTGCGTTCCCTTCTCAGAGCACGATTGGCAAGCTGTTCAAGAAGTAACAAAAATGCTACTTTGATAGCAAAGCCAATGCGCAGAAACAGACCTATGAGCCGCATGATCGCTGTTACTACCATGAAAATAAATTTTACACTTTTTTAAATTATTTTTTTTATTTTATATAAATAAATTAATTTTATAAATTATTCAAATACTATCATTTTATGAACTGTAGAATGAACAAAACTGCTACAACGAATCATTTTGAGCAAACTATCATTACTCACATGTGCGTACGAATAGTCTTGTGTGCGTAGATTCTAATCTTAGCTAAGAAGAAATTCAGATAAGAAAACATTGAATGTCAGAATCTTCCTAAAAAAAGTGCGTATGTGGGGTTTAAGAACAAATGTGTTTGTAAGAACGGTTGGTGAATGAGGTCCAATGCTTTAAGGTTAAGAACCTTCTGACAGCTAAGCCCTGGATCACTTAAGAGCCCAGCAACTCAATCCCATATGCACACATTTATATATTAACTTGAGATCTTTGTTTTAATAGCAGCTTACAGGTCCCATACAAGTATTTATCTTGGGCATAAAGAATGAAATGCCAGTTCAAAATCCGGTCAGATGGTGTGTTTAATCAGTTTTATAGGTTTATTCAGGTATGAAATCGTGCCAAATTATCTCAAGAATCAAGATGATGTGTTAGTTCCTAGGCCTGGGTGGTTTTTCATTAGTTTACTGTTGAAATGTCAGGCACGGAGTGCTTCCTGGCACAGATGAATGCCCAGAAAGCGGAATTGCTGGAGAGGCTGTCAACCGCCAGGAATTTTGCCAACCTGGACGACGCAAAGAACTATTCCGTAGCCATCAAGGCTGTCAGACAGGTAAGCAGAGTGCCACCTTCTTAAAGACATGGGGAGATATCCACCCCGGTTCTGAAGTCATACAAGAAAAGTGTTACCAGGGAGATGTTCCTTTTAAGTACATCAGGAGGAACAATAACATTCCTTCATGTTTCTGAGGAGTAGGGGAAAGTTGTCACCAGATTGTTTGTTTGTTTCTCTATCCTGAGGAATGTCATTAGCTTTCTTATCGATGATGTCTTTTCAGGTCATAGACCAGCTGAAGAGGTTGGGCAAAGTTTGGCAAGATGTCTTGCCGATCAATATATATTGCAAAGCAATGGGCTCTCTGTTAAATACTGCCATCACTGAGATGATCAGTAAAATTATGATGCTGGAGGTAAGGTCAGATTTTTGATATGCTGAAACTGAACTTGAATTCAATACTTTTCAAAGTTACCACGTGTGGAGTTTTTATTACATATGATCTGTGGGTTAAAGTGTGTAATAAATGCTGTCTTGAATCTCTTGATTATTTCTGGGGTATAAATGGATCATTCTCTCAAACTCATTACTGTAATATAATTTTTCTCTAATTTTCAAAATGAGTTTGAAGACTCTTAAATTATACAGCTTCATTGTTTAAACTGTCAATTTAGTAGTTAATCAGTTTTATTATATTGCAATTTAATATGTAAAAAACAAAAGCATTTCACCAAATCCAGGGCAAGAGCTAGAGATGAGAAAAATCACAAAACCAGCAAAAAAAATGCATATTATACAAATTTTATTGTGGTTTACTTGCGATGAAGTTAAAAGTTTTGTGCTATTTGACCTTTAAAACTGTTACAGTAATGAGATTTTTGGCTACTTATTTTGGTAAAATTGTTAAAATCCATAAATACGAGCAACAGATGACTTGGATATACCTACACAGTTAAGGTGACATCAATTGCTCAACACATAAAAACACTTTTTTTTTTTTCCTGAAACATTCTTAGGTGCATTAGAATGACCCAAATATACTTCCATTTTTATTTCTAGACATAGTAACTAATTTCTATACCTATTAAAGTTTGGTAAATATATGTGTAATACATGTAAATAAGCCTAACTAAATCATTTACTCTTAAACTGAATGATTATTCGTTAATTTTTTTTTCAGAAACATGACTGAATTAAATTAAAATTTTATTGTAAAATATGTTTTGTCACAAAATTGCATGCACATTATCATAAAGGTTAAGCGGGGCTCAGAACAGCAGTTCTGAACACTTGTTTTGAGTCAGGCAGCTTGAGAATCATCGGAATCGATTGGTAACCTCACAGCCTGTCACTCTCTGTAGGACATCTCGACAGACGACGGTGATCACCTGCACACGCTCTGCCAAACCATCATTGATGAAGGGCCCCTAGTGTTCATACCACTGCCTGAGGAAAACAAAAACAGGAAGTGCCAGGAAGAGGTGCCCATCTACGTGAAGAAGTGGATGCCCTTCAAGGAGCTGGCGATTGTGCTGCAGGCTAATCTCCAGGAGATTGTGGATAGGTGAGATGTACCAAAGGGCCACAAGCAGTGCAGATATAATTGCTGTGTTCTTCAAGAAGATCCTGTCTGTCATATTCACAAATCTGGGACTATTTGAGATTGTTACTCATTAAGAATATAGGTCCAGTTTGTGGCTCTGTGGGTTGCAAGGTTACCAGGTCAAATTCTTTAGCTGGCAGATTGATCATATCACTGGCCCCCCTCCATGAATTACCATTTTACCGCGGCGGAGGGTTTGTGCACCTCTTTGATCTGTTTTGTCAGGGATTATTGCCCTTGGTAGGGTCTCCCAAATCAAATTGGTCCTAGGTGAGCAGGCAAACAAAGTGTGATTTGTTTAGACCCCTATGATGACAAAAAGGAGCATGTGACCCCACCTGGATTGGGGAGACCGGGGACTCGTCCTGGAGCCAGGCCTGGGGGGTGAGCACTTGGTGGCCGGGCCCCCACCCAAGGGGCCCACCTGGCCACAGCCAGAAGAAAGAACATGGGTTTGCCCTCCTGTGGACCCTCCAACTCCATAGGAGCCATGGGAGTTGGGTGAGATGTAGGTCGGGTGGCAGTGGAAGGCAGGGGCCTCGGCGGACTGATTGTCAGCTACCTAACCTGGCTCAAGGAACATGGAATGTACCCTCTAGTGGGAGGGGAACCTGAGTTAGTGTGGAAGGGAGAGAGATACCCACTACATATAGTCGGGCTCACCTCAACACACAGCTTGGGGTCTGGAACCAAACTCCTGGAGAGGGGCAAGGCTCTATTCTACTCTGGAGTTGGTGAGAGGTGCCAGACAGGTGGGGGCTACTTGAAGGTTTGGTGCCATTATGTTGCCATTTGCCTAAGTGAATGAGAGGGTCACTTCCCTTCGACTTTGAGTTGGGGGATGGCTTCTGACTTTTGTCTGTGCTTATGCACCAAACACCAGTTCAAAGTATCTGGCCTTTTTGGAGACCTATAATGGGGTGCTGGAAGTTGCTCCCTCTGGGAACTCCATTGTTCTACTGGGGGGTCTTCAGTGCTCATGTGGGTAACAATAGTGAAACTTGGAAGGGTGTGAACGGCTTGCCCGATCCGATCCTGAGTGGTGCCGTGTTATTGGACTTCTGTGCTAACCAATTTGTCCATAACAAACACCTTGTTCAGACATTGGGGTGTTCATAAGTGCACCTGGCACCAATGGCCACAGTTTGAAGATCAATGTAGTCATATCATCGGACCTGCATCCACATGTTTTGGATCTACACGTGTTTTGTGAACTTGGAAAAGGTATGCAACCTTGTTCCTTGGGGGTTTATGTGGGGGGTGCTTTGGGAGTTTGGGGTACGCGGTCCATGTTACGGCCATTAGGTCCCTCTATAATTGCAAGAGTTAGGTTTGCATTACTAGCAGCAAGTCAGACTTGTTCCCATTGGGTGATGGACTCCCCCAAAGCTGCCAATTGCTTTTTGGTGAAGCTGTGGTTTGGTCCTGTTGGCTTTGTCGCGCTGTGGCTTGTAGTATGCACTGGTGGGTGGGGTGGTGTTTGCAGCTGAGTGTGGGGTGGCCAGGATAAGGATCAGCACCTCCAAGTCTGAGGTCATGTTTCTCAAAGGGTGGATTTCTTGTCCTAGTGGGGGATGAGTTACTGCCTTAAGCAAATAAATCTAAGTATCTTGTTCATGAAGACAGGAGCAGCGGATCGACAAGCGGATTTGTAGTAATGCATAGCATTCTATTGTGTTAAAGGGAGAGCTAGACCAGAAGGCAAAGCTTTCGAGTTACCAGGTGATCTATGTACCTACCCTCACCTATGGTCATGAGCTTTGGGTAGTAACTGAAAGAATGAGATTGTGGATTCAGGCTGCAATAATGAGTTTCCTTCTCAGAGTGTCTGAGCTCAGCCTTAGAGATAATGTGAGAATCTTGGACATGTGGGAGGAACTCAAAGTAGAGCTGCTGTTACCCCGCTTTGAAAGGAACCAGTTGAGGTGGTTTGGGCATCAATCTAGGATGCTTCCTGGATACAACCCTGGGGGAGGTATTTTGGGCATGTCGAACTGGGAGGAGGCCCCAGGGCAGGACACACTGAAGAGAACACCTTGGTATTCCCCTGGAGGAGCTGGAGGTGGCTGGTGAGAGGGAGGTCTGGGCTTCCCTGCTTAGACTGTTGTCCCCATGACCCAGCTCCAGAAAAGCAGCAGATAATGGATGGAGGCAGGGCTGGACTGGGACAAAAAATCGGCACGGGCATTTTGACTAGAGACCGGCCCACTACGGCATGGTGGTGCAGTGGCTAGCACTGTTGCCTCACACCTCTGGGGCCCGGGTTCGAGTCTCCGCCTGGGTCGCA
>JAABNX020000044.1:19193894-19209636 GCA_015163995.2 Mormyrus lacerda | reverse complement strand
TGAGGCAGGTCTGAGAGAGTGTCACATTCTTACCGAGGTGGGTGTAGGAGGTGGGGTCTTGATCTCGGCCACACCAGTCTCCACATAGTCGGCGAAGGCTATGATGTCAGCTTCCTTCTCCACGATGATGCAGAGGGGAGTACCAAGGGGGACATCCCGTGTCCCCTCGGGCACCATGATCTTGGCCAGGTAGCCTTCCTCCTGGACCTCAAACCCTGTCACCAAACCAGAGCTCAGGATTTCACACAACTTCTCAAAGGGTGAAAAGATTCCAAACTTGACAACCAACTGGAGTTGAGTTTCTGCAACTGGCCTGTCTTCTCCTATGTTTAATCCCCATGATAAACCAGTCACATCCTGATAGCAGCCTCACCAATGGTGGCCTTGTCTGTCTCGATCTCGGCCAACAGATCTCCTTCACCAAGCTTCTCCCCCACCTTCTTCTCCCAGCGTTGTACTGTGCCCATGGTCATGGTCGGCGAGAGCGCAGGCAGTAGGACCTGGGGAAGGACAAAAACCTGGCAGTGTCAGTCTGGCAGGGCTCACACCCCATAAAGCCCCTCCAGCACATCCTAGCCTGTACACACCTTGAGGTGTGGGGGGTAGGAGCTCCCAGGGGCCTGTGGGGGCATGGCAGCAGCGGGGGAAGGTGTAGCTGGAGGCGGGGGGGCAGCAGCAGGGGCAGGGGCGGCCGACGCCTTGTCCAGCGTGTAGTCCTTAAAAGCGGGGATGAGGTCAGGGCTGAGGGCAGAAGGACTCAGGTTAGGCCAGGATAGAGACCACAAAAACATATGACCCGCAAACACACGAGGACATGAAGAATCTTTATCGTCACGACCAACAGATCCTAAGTGAAGCAGACTACACTGCCATACAGACACAAAACAAATCCCCCAGAGACCAGGGGCTCCTCACATCTGGAACCTCGATTCCAAACCCAGGCATTGTTTTCAGCACTCCCAGGATGTTAGTTTAATAATTACTGATTCTGATTGGCCAAAGAGGCTTCACACCCAGCTCACAAGTAAAGTAAGTCTGGAAAATCAGCAGTGCTTGGCTCTTGAGGAACGTGATTTGGATAGCCCTGCTTTAGACCAATTTTTCCCAACCGGTTCAGCGGGAAACCCCCAAACAATCCACGTTTGTTCTCTGCCTATTCCCAACAACACCAGTACCAAGAATCTGATGTTTTTGATTGGCTGGGACCTGTTGACTGTCTGGGGGTCCCCAAGGATTGGGTTAGAAACACTGCCCTAAATAATTCAACCATACAGATGCTGTACTTGCTATACGGTCATCAAAATACTCTAAATAAAACTTGACAGATGCTACATGTAACTTTAATGCTACAAGCTATTTCAACTCAAAAAGCATATCTTGCACATATAATGATGTGATATAACCTGTCCACAGTGATACAGATGACTGCTCCAATGGGCACATCTCTTGTACCCTCAGGTACCAGGATCTTAGCCAGGTAACACTCCTCCAGCATCTCGAAGCCTACGGTGGCCTTGTCTGTCTCCACCTGGGGGAGAGATGTTTGATGTCACCACGAGGTGGAGCCACCGCAGTCACCGCTGGTATGGGTCAATTGCTATTACAGCTTTACCTCTGCTATCAGGTCGCCCTCGTTAATCTTATCCCCTTCTTTCTTTTCCCAGCGTGCAATGGTGCCCAGCTGCATTGTGGGAGACAGTGCCGGTAACTGCACCTACAGAGGCACAAAGAGGACAATAGCTTTGCAATTCTGTGCATTAAAACCACAAGAACTGAATACTTGAATGTATAAGTGTCATAAATCAAACCGTGTTCCTTGGTTTACAAGAAAATACCTTCTGTGTCAAAATGTGCCAACGTGAGATTTAATTTTCATGCAATACTTTCTTTCAAATGGCATTTACAATGTTCACCAGTTACCATTGGGACCAGAGGAAAGAGGACCGATCCTTTATAATACAAGATACAGCCTGAGCAACAGCTCTGAGTACACTGCCAAGGTATTCATAATACGACACTCCCAGACAAACGGGTATGTACATTTGTCCATCCGCACCATGTCCATCATTACTACTGTTGTGTGCCTAAAATAGTGTGCAGTAACATTTCACTAAGTCCACCTTTTCATTGAGCAAGTCCCAGATCCCATGAAGAACAATCAGGCTGTGACACGTCCGTGACAAAATCAGTCTTCAGATTTTACGACGCAGCTCAAATATACAGAACACCGCACAACCTTTCATTTTGGTCTTTGGTATGATTCATTTGCAAGCACAGAGGAATGCTGCATGTTGGGTTATAAAGTTTTCTGTCACAGCATTCAAAACTTTTAAAGGATATTACATTATTTTCCTTTCTATCTTAAGTCGTCTAAATGTCACATTTAACACTTTTCTGAAGATATAAACTATTTGTATTCTTAAAATTCTGAAGTTTTTGATGCAAGAAACTTCCTCTACCCGTAAATGGACTGGGATATATCAGGAAGTGGCAGCTCTCTGATGGTGTCCATCAGCATTGGATCCATCAAAACAGAAGTACCTTCTCAGAGCAGAATAAACCACAGAAAATCAGGCCAGTCACTGAAGTCCCAGGCATAACCCCAGAGAGCACTTCACCTCATAGTTGCCCCAGCTATAAAGATTAAATGATCAGACAGTCTTTGATTGAAGCATCAGTTGAACAATGAAGTCAATGTTCAAGACCAAACAAAGACACAAAGCGTTTCACTGGAGTGTATACATTTTGGTCCCCTTCAATTACAATAATTTAAATGAACAACTAGCACCACAAGACCATTAAAATCTTCATATACACTGTCCTGCCAAAGCACCAAACCCTTTCTGCTATGGATCCTGAATGACAGACGCAGGGCCAAGAGGAGCATGCCCACCCTTTCTCATATTTCCTGGTCAAACCTACTAAAACTAAGAGGATCATATAAAGGATCAACACAAAAATCAGAAGCTGTCAGTGGGAAAGAGACCTGCACATGGGAAGCAGTACGGCAATGAATTCCATCATCATCCCAAAAATTGCCTCCTCGTTAACATGATTGTGTCAAACAAACTTAAGATCTTGGCAATGAAGCTCCTGTGAGCTGTCGCAGGCGGTGTTTGGCCTCGCGCCAGGATCTTAACCCCTCCAGGGGGCCGGAAAAATGGCCTGGTCACACGTTCAGACCCCAGGAGTCACTCTCAACAGGAGAATAACATGGGATGTGTGAAAAGAAGCATCTCAACATACTGGTACTTGAACGTGTGCAAATGGCAAATAAATCATCAATGACTTTTGTGTCATTTTATAGCACAAATGCAGTGATGGCTGTAGCTATTGGAAATGAAGGGGACACAAAATGTATATTTCAAGTAACACACTTTATGTGTTTGTTTGGTCATGAATAATGATTTCTTTGTTGAACTGATGCTTCAGTCCAAGACTGTCTGATCATCCACTGGCGAATACTGTACCACTAAATAGTTACTTTGTAGTGATTAGTATTTTCAGTACCTTCATCAATATCGTTAATCATTGTTACTATTCTTGTATATGGTCTTTTGTACGTGTAAGCAGCTACTGCTTGCCTAAACTTCCTTCGGGATCAATCGAATCATCCATCTATCTATCTATCTATACCATTCAACGGACGAGCTGTGACTTGGCAGTTGTCAAGAAAGCAGATTAATCTACCTTCACCCAATATGCTCTGCACGTTTTGTAAATCATACAAAAGGAAGAGGAGAATGCAGGGTTGCCAAATTCACGCTTACGCAAGAAATCTTACAACAGATGTATACCGTTCTACTAAAAATATAAAAATTAGCTACATCAAAAGCGTTGGGACCGTTTGCAACGATACAGACTATTTACAAGGTAATAAAACGCGTTACATACATATGCATGTGCATACTTGTCTCAAATTGAAAATCTCGCTGCAGCAAGCTGAACAAACTTAACCTTGACACTGACAGGCTATAAGGCACAAAAAGCAGGCTAACTTGGAGGCTCCGAGCAGACGGAAAGGTCGTCGGGACAGGTACCTTTTGGTGGGCCGGTAAGGAGTAGAAGCGCCGGCCCCAGCAGCGGCCCGAAATGCGGTCATCCTGCAGGAAAAGGCCCCCGGTGCCGGAGGTGCGTCTGACGGCGGCTGCACAGAAGGGCGGGCGAGCCCGGCTGGCAGCTCCGCAGTGGTACCTGTGACACGGGGACGGGCCGGTCCTCGCACCCCCCGAGGGGCCCAGCTGAACACCGCATCGGTCGAGTTTTACAGGATTTCTCAACCGCCGCACCGCCAGCCGTAACATTTCCTCGTATTGTTATTCCGTAACAAGCTAAAGATACACTTGAACGTCTTGACACTAAACCCCAGCGTGCTTTGCGCTAACGAAGGGGTCCAATATATGCTTTAATTGAGGAATAATATGTCCCCCCCAAATTAACCAAACCCCTTACTTTCCAATGACCTCCCCGTCCCAAAACACCACACTTTACGGCTCTCCTTCTACTCGTCCTAGGCGCGACACGCGGGGTTGCCAGATATCGCGGAAACTCCTCCCTCACTAAAAATACATTCTGGGTTTTGTTTGCTTGTCTTATTTTAATCGTAGCCGGCAGTTTGATATTACTTTTCATAATAATAAAAAATATACACAAGATAGAACTTTAAAAGATCAAATAAAACAGTATCGCAAGACCTTTTTAAAGGTGAAACGGTGTTTTATCACAAGTATGCAAGGGATTTTATGATATGTAAATTTGTATTATAAATCGTGCGTCGATTTATAATAGATGCGTAGAGTATATCAAATATATTTCGACGTTAGTTGATTCGGATTGATTATTTTCACGATCTGGCAACCGCAGTGACATCAATCTGCCGCCACCGTAAAATATTGTCGTAAAACGACCTAGAACTCCCGTCAAACTACTGATCGGGAAACGAAACGACAGTACTGTATTTTATTTCTGTATTTCAACGAGTATACTATTCAGCGGAATTAATGTAGGTAAGCTTTATGGATAATAGGCATATAGTTAATGTTGATTTTGCAGCAGGATTAGATTTATTATAAGACGTTTATATAATACATGATTAACTTGCGCACAGAAAGTGATACTATTTGTAAAAACGATAGTACATTTATCGTTGTATGAAGCAGCTTTTCCATTACCGTTTCCATTATGGTGTAAAGTACGCATGCGCAGCGCCTATGGACCTGACACGCGAAGGCAGTTACCAAGGCAACGAGGACAATACGCCAGTGCAAGAATGAATGAATGTCCAAGTCAATTTTTCTTTTCTTTTCAAAAATCAGATATAGAATCGTTTAAAATATATATCGATCTACAATACAAAAAGAGAAGGAAGGATTTAATTACGTTGTTCATACGTCCTCTTTTTGGAACCTAAAAACTGACTAAAATGTACGGGATTTTTTTTTGTTTCCCGTTGACGTTTGCTTTCTAGAGTCAGAATACTTTCTGTGTATTTGTGTTGCTGTAATGCTTCTCTTTGCATCCAGCACCTGCTATCCTCTCTTTTGCAAATCAGAATAGTTACCCTAGTTTAACATTTTAAATTATTCAGTAGCGCATAAATATTTGCTTATGCTATTCGGTATGTACTCAGTATAAAGTAAACGCCTTTACTTACAATGAAAGTGTTTTTAGTTTAGTTATTAGCATTCTCTGCGGATTGGGTTGTTTTTTTCCCGTATAACATATTTTGGCGAATGCATTTACCCAATCATTGCATTCGTACATGAAACGAGTCGCAACACAAACCACGTGAATTGGAGGTATTTTAATGGGAAACTAGGCAGCTTAAATTATGGTTAAGATAGAATACATTTTACTCGACACAATCTGTGTTAAACCTCTGGAATTTGTGCTGTAAAAAATAGGAACATTAAAATTCAACAAATGTCCTTTGTAAATAGTTGCTTGTAAAAGTATATGACTTTTGTACAAACACTGAATGACCATAAATAAATTTGTTCCCCGTTTTCACACAACTTTTGCTTATCATCGTCCATTTCTGGAGGCTGATGGTATTGAGTATGAGATGCAGCTCCTGCTATGTTCCACTCTGCCCATGTGAGTCTGGTGACACCTCTTTGCCAGACAGCGTCCTGGGAACACAGCGCCCCTCTTCTGTGTGCATTCGCTTCATTGTAGTTTACAGTTAGTTTCAGTGCAGGTTTCGAATTTACTGAAGATATCCAGGACAAAGAAAGATTAGAAGGCATCAGTCTTTCAGCTCTGCACTTAGGAGCACACCAAATGCTGCAAGAACCCCAGAACAGGGAACAAAGAGCTGGCAGACACGACGACTGAAGGCCCAGGAGGGGCCTCAGAGAGCTCAGCCATGAGAGGAATTAGAGCCTGTGAGTCACTGGACATCGCCCCGGGAATCCTGTTACGAAAAACCCGTTTTAAGAAAGTATTTTCCTCCTCACAGGATTCTGCGGACAGCAATACATCAAATATGAAAAGCAACATGCTCCTTTTAAACAATACATATAAACCTATTTACAAGAGCTAATTACATTTGATTTAAAAGGCAGACAAACAAGTGGGAATCAGCACCCTTGTCTCAATGCCAGGTTTCACATTAAACACTCCCCCCGTCCTACTCTTGCAATCACATTCCTTCAAGTAGAAAACACACACGCAATTATATCATGCATAGGCAATCTTGCCACCCCTGATTTCATTTACAAATTTATCGCAAAGAATTCGGCATGAAACAGACACGACAGGCAGGCGTCAAAGACCCCCGACTGGCGTCTAGTACATGTGAGTGGTCCCAACAGTACTTTCAAGTGCACTGGCCTAAGGAACTGTGTGCACACGGCGAAGAATGATGCACAGCCAGCTTCAGTGATCCGTGATGGGTTAGTGCTGCGCACCGTCCGTAGTCACTGAGCATTAGCGCCTGTAATGTTGTGGGGGAATTTAAAGTGACAGAACAGGACCCGAGAAAAACTGGCTAAAGATTCTCCTGCAGAAGCTGAGCGTGCCCAGGAAGTAGAGGCAGCCATGTGTTATTAAGAATAACATCATATATCGATATGCATCTGCAGCACCTTGACACAAATATTTCCTGGTATGTGGTCTTTAGACATGATGGATCCTCACCAAACCTGGGTGAGATCATCTACTATCCTGTTCTGCTGCTCTCCACAAACAGAATGTCATGTCCTCACTGGAGTATAACTCTTTCGCTTTAAAAAGTACAAAAGACATAACTCCGCTTGGCACAGCTTGTGCAGGAATAACTGGACCCCCCCACCATCCTTCCTCATGCCCTGCTGGAGCTTGCTGTGAACAACCTTCAATGTCACTACAAACATTGGCCTGTAAAAACAGTCCTGACCCCACATCCGTGCTGCACAACCCACTACACTGTCCTGGAATCCACCCCAGTGGCCAGTTATTAAAGGGGCCATCAAGACAGAATCCCATTGTTAGCATTTGCTAATTACCCCGAGCTTCGTCTCTGAAACAGTTTTTCTTTCAGTGCTTTTTGATTGGAATTTCAAGTTTCAAACTGTGTGCAAAGTATTCCACAGCAATGACTCTCGCAAGAGTTTCATCTGTACTTATCCGAATTCACGTAACCTTAATCCATTTGACACTGCATTTAATTTTCTCCGACTTTGAATCATATTATTTTATACTGCTATACTAGTGGACGTCTATTTCCTATTTATTTAGTGGATTAGTAATGTCTGCTAAATAATTTGAGGCTTACATCAGTCTCCTAACAAAGTCCTTCACAATGACTGTCTGGTAAGAGCTGGTTGATTTAATGGGGCCACTCTACTTGTCCCCGAAACTGTTGGATCCCTGGATGCCGTGACACAAAATAAAAACTCACTCATTGATTTACCCTGATTTTCCCACATTGTTTGGTCTACAATCACAAATGCAACTGTTTCCAGGGAAGGTCAACTAGCCTGGCTTTGGTACAAAGAGTTGAGTTGGTTCTGTGATCACTGGTACGTGAATCAAAGCTTGTCACGAAACATTCAGCAAGACACCAGGAGTCAGGAAACTGACAAACTGTTAGCACGACAGAGTGAGATGAACAGTGCTCTGGAGAGCACATGGCAGGCATCTGTACACGATTTGGCACAAATCTGAGAAGAAAGGACATATTCCTCATTCTTCCCCTGCTGAGAGAGGTCCCAGTGCTGCAGAGACGGTGGCTTTTACCCCGGTTTTCATTCTCAAGGTATCTCTGCTTTGGTACCCTGACATCAGCGTCTCCCTTACGCCTTCAAAGGACAGCAGCAACCAGGACCATTATATGACGTGGGCCACCAAGATGGATCCTAAGGACCTTTGGTCAAAGGGAGACGGAGATCACGGTGCCCCCCTGGAGTTGATGTCCTGCAGCAGGCCGGCCTATGTCCACCAGCCTCTCGGCCAGTGAGAGGAGAGCAATACAAAGACCTTAGGTCCTGTTGACAAGAGAAGGATCTGTGAGCTCTTGCATTTTGAAGATTCTGTGTGTTTGGCTTTTTGTCTATACAGGCATGCATGGCACTGTGTATAAGTGCAAGCCTACAATATCTCATCTACCTGCCCTCTCCATGGTCCTCCTCCACCCAGGCCACAATTTTGCCTTCCCAGCCTGGGATCACTGCATCATCTTGGAATATCTGGAGAAAGCACCCAACCGTAAAAAAAATTGACTATGGCAGTGTTTCCCAATCCGGTCCCCACCGACCCACAGACAGTCCATGTTTTTTGCTTTTTGTAAAAACGTGGACTGTCTGGCAGGGAGCTGAGAGGAAGCAAAAACGTGGACCGTCTGCGGGTCCCTGAGGACCGGGCTGAGAAACACTGTACATCACTGCGTAGATTACCAAACCTCGTTTTTTTATCTTTATTAATCTTGTTATTTAAAAACGGTCCAAAGGTATTTCTCGAAAATCCTCATGGAGGTGCTCTCTACCCCTTACAGGTGAGTCTCATACCTCTTCCTTCACCGTCCCAAACTCTGGATCCAGGGCTTTGAAGTGGTACCTGAAGTGGCCCTCCCTGTCCACGGCTGCCTTGAAGTCTCCCAGCGTTACCTCCCCAAGCCTGCCGACGAGGTGCAACTTTAGGGGTCGGGTCACGCTGCGAGGAGTGCGGCCCCAAAGCACGAGCAAGCTCACCTCTTGGGTATGTTGACCATGAATGGCGTAAGAGAGCGATCGGTGAAGTAGAGTACTTTGGTGGAGGCCGAGGAGCTGAGCACTGGGCTGCTGTGGGAGTGGGATATCTCTGCAAGAGGCAGGCAGACGGCCAGGCGACAAGTTTCAGTTTCACACAAAAATAACATGCACACATGCAACGCCATTAAAGTGTCTGCTAACAGTTACAGATCTTTCGGCTCGTTTCCACCAACACAGAGCTGGTTCCGGTGCCGGGCTGGTTCTCGCCTGGTGCCTTTTGAGAACCTGCCCGCCAATGTTAAATAGGCAGAAGTAAGAGTATAGTAAAGCTTCATGTGAATAAATGTTTTTAATTTAGTTTGATCTCTTTCGGATTTTAAGCTTTTATAAGCTGTAGAGTATGACTTCTTCTGCTGTCTCTATTGCCTGTATCTACTTTTGTCTCCAAATTTCTTCCCCCGTCTGTGTATGCAGCTAAGCATATTCTCGCTGCCTGTCCTTTTATGGATCACGCAATAAAAGTGTCTGCTAAAAACTTTAACTTTACTGTCTGGCTCATTCACCACAATATTTTATTTATTGGCCCTGAGACATGTTTGTCATTTATTATTAAATCTGGGCAGCAGATCCATCTTTCGTTTTCATAGAATAAAAAAACGATGTAACGTTATTCTGCTAATAAGCTGGCCAGTTGTTTCACTGCCGGCACCAGAAATATTACACAGAACAATATCGCTTATGGACTGAATTTTCTGGCTATGCAGAAGATTTGGATGTGATGCTCCATCCCACTTATGCTAACATTATTGTTCAAAATTCTAAACCCAGCTTCTCTGTGGTGCCGTGCTGAAGCTGTTTTTCCTGGACTAGGGCCAGATTTTTGTGGCAGAAATGCACAGAACCAGTTCCGGATTGGGGAAAAATCCTGGCACCGGCTTTTGGGGCCCCCCTCTGGAGGTAGAGAGAGACAGGGGGGTCGGGTGCAGCTGCTTACTGGTGCTGGGCGGCCAGGAGTCACGATCCGTGTGAGTGGCTTTGCGTCCTGGGGATTTTCCACGACCCTGCAGGGGGACAGAGGGGTGTCAGTAACCAGGCAACCGTGCGCAGCATCGATGACACAGCAGCACAGAGAAAAGAACACGCTGAACACACGCACAGGAAAGTACAGTGATGAAAACAAGCAGGAGAAAAGACACACCCTGCGCTCCTGTCTGCGGCGCATGTCCAGTGCGTGCAGGCGGTCGATCAGGCTGGCCACGCCCTGCTCCAGCGTGTCTAGTGTGTGGTGCTGGGGGTCATGGCCGCTGAAGCTGTTCCTCAAGCTGCGCAGGGCATCTCGCACCAGCTGGAGCTCCTCGGCCTAAACACACACACACACACACACACACCATACACATAGACATACGCACATACATTTGCACCATTGGCATTGTTAATGGTCACTATTTATTGCTATTCATTTATTTGTTTGGTTATTTCTCTATTTATCATCTATGTGTTCATTCATTCATTCATTCATTCGCTCATATATATTTATGTGCAACTCTGCTGCTTCCATCATTGCCTACAATCTACACTTTATGTGTCTGTGTAACACTGTGGTCCTGGGGAATGTTATTTCACATCACTGTAAGTGCATTGTCACAATGAAGACCCACTAGATCTGACTTAAAGTGCACCTCAGGTCTGACCTGAGTCTCTCTTTTTCTCTCTCACACACACACACACACACACATACGCGCGCACACACACACACACACACACATACGCGCGCACACACACACACGCACACACACGCACACACACAACCTCAGGTCTCATACTCACTCTTGTTCATCATTTCTGATGTCTTTCAAAGGCCCCTGGGAGGTATAAGGCAGCCCCCATGTATTCAGTAAGGCCCAAAACACAAAGATAGCTCACCCCTTTGTATGGCTGTGCAGACCCCGCCGGGTGGGAGTAGCCGTTATTCTGAGAACCAGAGAGCTGGAAGGTGGTGCACAATGCGACAGAAGGGGGCGCCGTTAGCCCGAGTCCATCCAGCGTCTCCCCACACCCCCCACCCTCTTCAACCACACGACAATCCACCATTTAGCATTTAGCGTGTTGTTCCATATCAGTTGAAAGGATATGAATGAACCATGACAAGCTTATCAGAAAACCTCACCCCTGGCTACAGGATGGCTGCCATGGGCCCTCTTTAGGTTAATAATGCATTATCACTGCTGCGGTGTGGATATTAAGTTATTTATGGTCTCTGGGCCTCAGTGAAGCACCTAAGCATTAACAAGCTCTAATATGGGACTCCATGTTCCCACCAGATTCTCCTTTGCGGAGTGATTCATTGTCTTTGTAAACAGGCTGAATAACATGAATCATGTTTTACTGTAGTCTATAGAGGACTATTTAAACTGATACAGAATAGATCACATCAGAGAATGATCTACAGTTAATAGTGGAAGAATAAGCATAGATTAGCACTATTTAGTGAATTAGCAGAGGTATTAAAATTTGTAATGTTTATTTTGCCAATAAAACATGTTTCACAGATTAAAACAAATTTATTCTCTTTTGTTTTAAAAGGATCACACGCGGGGAGCGTATTTTAAGAAAACTGCACCTGTTTTCTCGTATTAATTAACATGTATTCGGTTTATTAACCCAAATAATTGTAGACAGCCCTCCATCAAGGCAGCCTGTTTACCTCTATTATCATTTTAATAGCGTGATGCATTCGAGAAGCGGGTAAATAAAAAGATGAATAATTTAAGAGCACAGCTGGATGGAAAGCCGGCATGCTGAGAAGACTGTGACGGCTCCAGGGCAAAGCTCACTCGAGCAGGAGAAATGCGATCAGTATCGATCGCAATAAAGAACAGACTAAACAGAAGCGACAGCTACACATCATCCTACACACTGACAGACAGCTGTGCTACACACAGGAGGGTGATCAGAGATGATACCTCATGGTTCATCAGCTCCTGTAACAGACTTCCTTTGTGGTCCAGCTCCCTCTGCAGGTCAGCCTGATAACGACAGGAGAGATCAATACAGCTGGGGTCCGAGTGATGTTCGCATTCATCTGGGGCACAGTTTGCACACATTCATGATGGGCCGCCAGACGTGAATGGTGGAGCGTAGCTGTTCTGTGGAGCGTGTGCCTCTGTGTGTGTCTGTACCTGGTGGTGGCTGCTCTCAGACAGTTTGCGCGTCGCCTCATCCAGCTTGAGCTGTTGTTGCTGCAGCAGCCTGTCCTTCTGGGCAATCTCCTTCTGCAAGGATCGACACAGCATCATGAGTGCAAGTGTGTATTGATGAATATGCCTGCTGCACTTCCAGAGGCCTGATTTTCAAAATGAACTGCCTGAGCTTAAGGACGTGTCTGTGTGCTGCCCTTCCAGATGCCTGTATTGTAAATCAAACCGCCCAAGCTTAAGGATCTGACATTATGCTGCCCTTCCAGATGCCTGATTTTTATACTGGGTTACTTGAGCTTAAGGATGTGACACTGCGCTGCCCTTCCAGATGCCTGATTTTTATACTGGGTTACTTGAGCTTAAGGATGTGACACTACGCTGCACTTCCAGATGCCTGATTTTTATACTGGGTTACTTGAGCTTAAGGATTTGACACTGCGCTGCCCTTCCAGATGCCTGATTTTTATACTGGGTTACTTGAGCTTAAGGATGTGACAATGTGCTGCCCCTCCAGATGCCTGATTTTTAAATCAAACTGCCTGAGTTTAAGGATGTGACAAAATGCTGCCCTTCCAAGTGCCTGAATTTTAATTTGCACGACCTTAAAATCAGGCCCTTCAGGCAAACTCACCTTGTACTCACTGAGCAGCCGGACACGCTCCTCTAGCTTCCTTTGCAACTCGACCTGGAAATAAAAAACCATCAGGCAATAAACATGACTGTCCTAGCAAACTGCGGCCCTGACCCACCCAGACAGCAACGAGCTACTGTCAATAAACGCAAACACACTGGGGTCTCAGGTATGTCTGCTTACATTCTGCCCCTCCAGCTCCTCCCTGTCCATGCTGGATCGCAAAAGATCCTGCTTTAGCTGCAAAACCGAGGCTTCCTGGACCCCTAGACGCTGCTGCAATGCATCCTGGGAAAAGTGGGAACAGACAGAGATACAGGCACACAGAGGTTAGCCAATCAAAGCACCTACGCTGAACCTGTTTTGGGGAAGGTGGGTGACACCTGTGGAGACTCACCTTGACCCCTTGCAGGCTGCGCACCTCCTGCTTGTACTTCAGCAGCTCCTTCTGCAAAGCAGACGGGGTGAGTGAGGGGTGGGGCAGTGGGGCCAAAAAATCCCACAAATAAAGTCATGGCAGTTTACCTTCAGGTCCTGAGTTTCCTCCATGCTCTGGTCCAGGCGACTTCGGATTATTACCTGGAGAAAGGGACGGACTTTGTTAAGGTGCAGGAAAACTATGGCGACAGAAAGAAGAGGCCTTTTGAATATTCTGGAATTAATGGGTAACTCAGCACGCAAGCGGAGCAGAACCAGGAAAGACACACAGACACGGGCACCTGTGTGGTCCGAGCTGTGCAGTGGGACAGAGACAAAGCTACAGGATCACATGACAGGGGAGAGAGAGGGAGGGGAAGGAAGAGAGGGAAACTCGAGATGAAAGGGTGAGAGAAAAAACGAGGCTTGAGTGCCGCTGGAAGAGTCCAAAATAGGTAAGCCGGAGGGGGGTAAATAAACTAGGAACAAAATCAGTTAAAAAAAAAAAAAGAGAGAGACTTTTACCAGCTGCTGCTCTGCATTTTCTGTTCCCTCCCCCAGGCTCAGGGAAACCTCCTGCTCGTCCTCGGGTAGCGAGCCGTGAAGGAGCAGCGCCTGGGAGGTGAGACACGTGCAGGAATCGGACACGGAGTGAGCTGGTGGGGGTGCCGCCGTGGCCACAGAGCCTGAGAAAGTGCCCCCGCACGCACGGAAAGCACCGGTACACATGTGGCGGTCATGTGATCAGTGAAATCCCTTCCTAAAGCTGCCATCCTGGGCCTGCGTACAGTATAATGCTGCCTGCCAAGCTCCCCATGCTTCTCCGCTATAATTAGTACCTGTATTTACATGGTATTTTAATCCTTAAATAAAAAAAACAGCAGGCAATCCCGAGTTTTTTTTGTTTAAAAAAACTTCATTGTTATTCTGAGAGGCAGTCAGTTATTCCCACTCTAGCTTATGCCCGAGATCGAAGCCAACTCTGCCCCCACAGATGCCCACAAGCTAGTGACATCATTTCCAATCTGCTTCTTCCCAGGTAATCTGCAACCCCCCCCCCAGAATTTCACCCAACCGGTACAAACTTGCAGATTTATATGGCTCCTTACTGATGACATCATACGGTCACATGGTAGCCATGCCCCGAAGCAGCAATCAGGTCAACAACATCAATCTTCCAATTAACTACCTCACAGAAGGCAGCCAGTTTCGGGAATACATGCGACTCATGAGGAGAAATAAATAAATGCGTAGAATCGAGCTTGTATTGTGAACAGGAGGCAAAACAGCACGGGGGCTAGAATGTGGTGATTTTGTATCTCCAAGGCAACCGGATGCCCATCTGTGCCAACGGATGCCTCTGCTAACGAAACACAGGCGGCCCCAAGGCGACCGACGAACAGACCCATCTGGGCGGGTGGAGAGGCCTCTGGTTTTACACGACAGCGTGCATGCAGGAGCAGGCAAGCAAGGCATGCATGTTCAGGAAACAGCATCCACCCGTGCGGGACATCGTGTCCGGTAGGGGGGAGGCACCTGCAGGCTGGAGACCATCCGCCTGGCCTCTTGCATCTCCTTCTCCAGCTGCTCCTGCTGCTCGCACAGCTGCTCTTCCCACGTGGAGCTCCCCCCTGGGGTGGCACTACCCATAGCTGCAGCTTGTCCACAAGAGGGCGACTTTGCAACATCGTCTGCATGGTGACGCAGAAACACAGCATGGAAACCATAAATACTTCAGATAAAATTATAGTTTCATGCATTTATACAGATGGATATTTCATAGTACCAGGCTCTAGATAGGAAAACCTCTTCCTATGGCTTAAAACTGGAAACCCCCTTTACCCATCATGCACCCTGCTGACCTGACAAGAAGCACTCACCTGACTTCTGGGAAACCTCCTCCTGCTGGACTTCAGCCAGCACCCCTCCATCAAGCTCTCCGACGAGCTCCGACTTGGGTGTGTGCTTTGGGCTGGTGGAGCTGAGGCTGAAACAATAGCGGGGGGGGGGGCAAGAGGGGTCAGTGCAACTTGGTGTGCTGAGACAGCAGGTACATCTCCATTTTCCGAAATAGAAGAACCCACCTCCGCAAATAAAATAAAATACAATGCTACAGTTTTAACCATTGTGAGCGGAACTGGAGCACATTTCTGTCCTATGACACAGAATTCAAGAAAAGAAGCAAGAATGGAAGAAAAAAATTACAACCAAAATTTCCTGCTTGGGGTGATAAATGAAGTTCAATCTGTTCCTAGATCCTCACATAGTAAAGCAGTAAAACACGCTGATGGAACGCAGCGGGGGGGGGGGGGGGGGGGCGAACGTGT
>JAABNX020000044.1:19181586-19193600 GCA_015163995.2 Mormyrus lacerda | reverse complement strand
ATATACTGGAAACTAAAACATTTACAAGATAACTCCATGAAAAGTAGAAATGTGTCTATTTTGCCGTAAGATAGGCACGATTCTTATTAAGTCACAGATTATCATGGCTTAAAAGAACCAAGTTCACAAGTTCAGCTGGTCTCCGGCAGAGAAGGTCAGCCACAGGCTGGATGCAAAGACCCACCAGGAGACGACCTTCCCCCTTCCGCATTCCAGGCGTCTGCACTGTGGCTGCTAATCACTGATCTGGTGTTTTTTGCAATTATGAGCAAGCAGCCCATGTTATTACTTAGTTTGTTCCAATTTATTAAAATTGACTAGCGTAACCACACTTATTGATCCATTATGCACAACCAGCGAACCAAAGGGTCATGTGTGGCTCTGTAGGTTAGAGCGCTCTGCCTGTCAGCGGAAAGATGCTGGTTCAAATGCCAGGGTCAGCAGAGTGACGTGAGGAGTTACGTGTCAGCAAGAGCCTTAACCCACAGCTGCTCCAGGGACTAGCTGACCTTGCTAAAAGCAACTGCTAAACAGTCACCCCACTACATCTTTTTCTTATTGTTCTATCCTTATTTTTATCACTTATTATTTTTTTTTGTACCAGTGTTTCAGGTGAGATGTTAATTGGTGCAAGAGACTCCACGCGTGCTGCACTATAAAAAAAAACACTGAGGCAAGTCAAGTTTAAATTTAAACTGAGAGTGTCCCCTGCAGGCGCAGCGAGAGCCCATCCTGCGGAACTCCAGAGACGACCCCCCCGATGTGCCTCATACAGCACAGCCTGCAGAGCAACTCCTGCCGCTTACTAGGGGTGTATGAATTATTACAGCACTCTCTCCAAACCACACCAAAAGTTGGAATGAAGCGGGTTGGAGTGGTCCTCATCCAACTTCATAGGGGGGGAGGGCATTATAGGCTAGTGTTATTTGATATATACCTGTATACCGAAGGCATGTGTACACATATTAACTTGTAGTGGAAAAGCCTAGAAAATGTATATTTATTAGGCATAGTATGGCGATAAAAGTTAACCATGTGGACAAGACTTGGCCAAACACCCCCCTTATTTCCCGAGAGATGGACCGACCCTTCAGATTCCAAACAGCTGCCACTGGAATTGCAGGGTGGTTATTTATAAAATCACCCAAACCATGGATGAGCCTAGCATACTGGTTATCCAGAGACGTTACAACAGCTCTGACCGGATTCCCTGTTGGGGTCCAGCCCCTCCGGAGCCTTAAACGCTCATGACTAGGAAGCACGCCTCCCCACCATGACAGAAACGGCAGCGCACCGGTCCACAAATGCAGGACCGTGGTAAATTTAACTGACCCGAGTCTGACCACTTCTCAGTTTATCACCGGGATGTTCAACTGCCCGCCATTCTGTTGCCATGGAGACCAGCAAGCCATGCCACTGCTGACCTCACACGGAGCTGAACGAGCAGGCGGGGGAAGGAGGTGAGAGGGGGGCAGGGGGAGACTCTGAGAAAATGCCTGTCTTTTATTACTCTTTTTTTCTCTCTTTCTTTTTTTAAGCAGCAACAATGGCCCCCAGAATATAGACAGAGGGGGTGTTGTTGCTGTTGTTGTGGCCTCATTGTGCGCTCTGCCCCCCGGCCCCGAATGGAGGCAGAGTCGCGGACACCCCGCTGTGTCACATGATCACAGGGTGACACACCCACTGTTTCTGTGGGTGCCCTCGGTCTGGGAAAATAAGCTAATGCTCCAAGAAAGACTTGCCCCCACTTCCCTTTCTAATGATGATTAATGAGCTGTGGGCGGGGCTTTGTTCTTGGGCGATCAGCCACACGCCTGCAGGCTTTCTAACCCGCTCCGGGCCTCCACAGGGCCCGGTGAGACAGGGGTCGTCACATCTGAACACAGACATAAGGTGGCGCTATGACCTTCTGCGGATCTGAAAGCACGTATGGGTGGGAAGACAGCGTCGCGGGGAATGTGGCCACGCAGTAACCAGCATGTCGCCCCCTGCTGCCTGGGCTGTCTGCACACACGATGCACAACAATCTTTCAGACTTCATTTTCAAAAGAAGGTGGGGGAAGGGCTGCTACAGAAACATCCCAAAGCTGGGAATGACCTGCCCCCCTCCCAACACTGTCAAACCTACGGGCTGCGGGTTGAATCTGAGAGGGTAAAGGTACATATCTGGCCAACAGGAGGATTTTCAAATAGAAACATATTGATTTAAAAAATCAATTTGCTATTCTCTATTTTTTTTGTGTGAAGTGGTGAAGAAAAGTAATATTTGGTACCTTAATTAAACTCACCAGGTTGAAACATACAATTCAGAACAAAATTAATTAATTGTTGGCAGGACCGAAGAAACAACAGTCCGTTTTTAATCAGACTTGGCAGACCAGCGATGTGGCTGTAAAAGCTAAGCTACGTTGATGCTAATGAGGCAGCGAGGGCTGCTAAACCCTGAGTTTCCAAAGACACACAGGCTTAAATCTCATCTATTTTCATACCTGTTCTTTATTCATCACCACTTGGTGAATAACTGCATGATAATTACCTGCAGAAAATGCAGAGAAAGACAGCTAAATAGCCACCATATTCTAACCATGATCGCCGACAGGTAAAGTGATATTTGGTACCAGATATTGTGAATTGTGCACTATACCAGTAATAAGGTTTTGACAATCATCACTGATGTGATTTTTAACAGGGTACTTCAGCCTTTTAATCATTAGTTGGTGATTTATGATCTATATATAAATATAAAATAGGGAAAGGTATTGTTATTGTTTTACTAGCGTACTACAAACTGACTTGGTCTGGCCCACCTGAGATTGGATAGGGTCCAATGTAGCCTGTTATCTGAGCTTGACTCCCCAGCTCAAACCTGAAATGGAATAGTCCAGAGTCTGACCCAGAGTCTGCTCCCTTCGATCTGATAGTGTCCGTTTAAAAACAGCCAGGATTAAGACCCTGTGACGAATCTCCGCTCCTCTGTGTGAGGTGCAGACAGTCACGGATGCCTGGGAATGTTTATGGGCGGAGAACAAATTATGAAAGTCAGAAACATACTTCAGGGCACAGTGTCTCTGGGGGACAAAACAAAACCAGCGTTTTTTTTTTCCCAGCCACGTGGAATGCCAAAGGAGTCCTGTGACGTACCGGGGCCAGTCGAGAACCGTAGCTGAAATTAAGGGTTCCATTCCTTGTTCTTTGAGAAAGCAGGGAAAACATGAAAGGGGGGGGGGGCGGGGCTGTAGTGGCACAGGCCTCCCCCTCCGCCTGCCCTCCAGATGGCCTCCCTCCTCCACTAGCTACCGCGAGCTCTCTCCGGCACAAGGGCGGCTGCACAAAAACACGGCCAGCCTCTGCCAAAACACAGGTGTCCAGGCATGGACGCCAACACAAGGGCCACAGAACGCCGTTAGATTTTCATTCCCGGGAGGAAGGCATTGAAACTTTTAACATACTTTACTTTCTAAGTTTTGTCAGACAGCTGGAGATGGTTGATATAGGCAGCGGCGCCCTGAATCCAGATCCTTAAACATGGGCTAATAAATGGGGGGAATGAAACCCAGCTGGGCAAGAAGAGGTCAGGGGGCCTCCGATGGGTCATTTGTGACTGGTAGACAGGAAGCCCCACCCCCCACTCCCCTTAGCCAATCACATCCTTAAACAGATCCCTGGGGTTCGGTAGCCATTTCACAAACAGAAGGTGAATCTCAATATATGTCCTTGACCATACTTGTGTGCTTGTGTTTACATCATCTTCCACTGCCAATAGAACAACAGAAGTACAGAGGATGGTAAAAATCCCCAGATGTTGGTCCTGCTCCACTCCAATAACCAAGGATAAATCGGCTGCATCCTCGCCGAACGAGACCAATCCCATGATTCATTGCACCCCAAGTTCATTCTTGGAATGCAAGTTAGCAAGACCAGTCTTGCCAAGACCCTTAGTACGGTCTTTGCATTTTTAGTACTGAGATTTACCGAAGATGCCATTCTATAGAACCATATTGGCAGGGATTCGGCAGGAACAAGCCCAAAACAACGATCAAAGGTCCTTGACCTAAATTTAGCAAGCAAAGACAATTAAATTATAAGTGCAGCTGAATGATTCAAGATTCAAAATTCAACAGGGATTTATGATTGATAATTTAGTTACTGCAGATATTCCAAGAGCCAAAGTTCACTTTGAAAGGCACAAGATAAAAATCCATCCAGCCACAGTCACGAAAGCAGTATTTGAAAATGCGCTGGTATGCAGAGCCTGTCCCTGATCCTGGTTCAGATTTGTGGCCCCTTTAATAAGCAGCTGGCAGCCACTCAATACTCAGGCAAATTAAAAGGCAGACCTGAGGGACCTGGACAGGAAGCAGGGTATATCCACAGATCTGTCTGCAGAAGATTCCCACAGCCCATCCCATGGCAACCTGATGCCACCCGCGACAGGGCTCTCTCAGCCTGCCCACCAGAGGGCGCTGCTGGAGACAGGAGAAACTCAACTGAGCAGAACGCCAGACAGATGACGGATGCCTGGTGGAAAATACCCCTCAAAACCTCAGATCAAAGTGCCACACCGGACTGGCACATGCACACTAGACAGTGTGCAGCCCACCAACAAACAAGTGAAAAAACAGCAAGGGAAGCATGTTCATGTTACTGGTCTGACTGGTGTGAATTACTGTACAATGGCGTGACAGACATTACACAGACAGCTACAGATCAGGACATCAGCCTTAATTAAGAAACGCAAGACCGGTAACAGAGGTACATTCTGGACTTTCTGAAGCATTTGCACCCCCTTGACAGGAAACAGAGACACCCAGAAACAGTAGGCTGGTCCACGTGCTGGCAGAGCCCTTCAGAAAAGGCCCCCAGGATCACCTGGCAGGCTGAGAGGTGGGGAGAGCGATGGCGAGGCAAGCTAACGTGGAGGGACTGGGACGGCTTTAACAGCCCGGCAGCAGATCCGAGACGTGGCTGGAAAGTGCACCATACAGCAGGAATGACAGAGCTTACAGGGAGGACAGACAGAGGCGGAGATGGAGACAGATTGGCGTGCGGAAGGTGAACGCTGAAGTCGCTCTGGCCGCTCTTACCATTTCATCTGCGTCGCCCCCATTTCCTGTGACGGTGACCCGCCCCCCCGCTGAGGTGCTGGTCGTCAGGTTTGAGACACGACCCGCCGCTCGCTCACCACCATCATCCCAGGCACACCCACGGAGCCACAATCCCACGTCCGGAATATCCAGCCGGGAAAAAAAAAATTGCAGAGGAATGCGGACGAGAGGATGGTCGCCACAGCAATTCCCCAGATCGGTGGGGCTCTCAGACGCCGGGCGTCACCCCCATCTCCACAGCGTTGCCCTGCGAGGCCTCCCCGATTCTACAAGCTGCTCTAGACGGACCCCGACAGGGCCCCCCACGTTACAGCTGTGTCCTGCGTGGCTGCGACGTGCCTCAACACACACACACACACGTGCGTGAGACAGATCCTGCTAATTGTTTCCCTTCGGCTTAAACGATGTCGCTCGCATTTTCCTTCCTCCTGCTGCCAGGCTTTCCTTCCTTCTGAGGGAAATCTGTCAGACTCCCTCTCTCTCTTTTTCTCTCCCCCGCTCCTGCTCTCTCTCTCTCTCTTTCTCTCTCTCTCCCTGTCTGCGTGGAGATGTCATACATAGCTCGGCCCCACTGTTTACCCACGCCTCCTCTCTCTCTATCCCTCCCTCCCTGTCTCTCTCTCTCTTACTGCGGGGGAGGGGGATCTGTAAACTGCGAGGGGGGCGGGTTGTCTGCTTATCAAACAGGTCCTTTTTGGGGGGGTGCACTGAAAGCTCAATTCGTAGGGTCTCAGCACGAAGCAGAATAATGCGGAGGTGTGTTTGGCTACACACTCTTCGGCTCTCAGACAAAAGGTGGGGGGGAAGAATTAAAAAAAAAAAAACTACACCTACACAAACATCTGCCACCACCCGCCCCCCCCAGCTGTCCATTGCCCATTAGAAAGGTGGAGGGAAGATAGAAACATAAAATACATGGCAACCGACAGAGAAAGTGAGAGCCACTGGCTGGTCGTTTACATTAATTTGGCTGATGCTTTTGTCCGAAGTGACATGCAGCCAAAGCAGGTAATATATCATATGCATAGTGCTGTGAAGCCACACAGGTACAAGTACAGCCATGCTGAGACTCAAATGAGGGATCAGTAACAGATGATGCTGTAGCAGAAGCCATACAATATATTACAAAACACTGCGAGAACCTATCAGCTAAAGAGTCACTCCACAATTACAAAATACAAGACACACATTTTATTTACTTAGCTGACATACATTTGTTTTTGGAGAAAGCAGCGTCAGACAGTCCCTGGAGCAATTAAAGGTTATGGCCTTTTCTCACAGGACCAACGCTGGGATTTGAAACAACAACCGCTTGATTACAAGCACAGCGTTCAAACCTGCTGAGCCAGACTGCCCCCAAGAGCACATGATGTTGTGAAGAGACCATAAAGAAAGTGCGGCTGATGGAGACAGGGAGCAGCTCAGTGGTCAGATGACATAACTGAGGTGTTTTTGGAAAATATGGGTCAGGCATGATGTGACACAAGCCCACAGTCCCATCAGGCGCAGAACCGACAGGGTCCAGATCATCCGCCCCGGCGTCTGCCGCAAGCCGGGCCCACAGATTACAGGGGATCTGTGCAGATTTGAGAGCGTTCACCCACAGGGCTGTCATTTCTCCTCTGTGACACTCCCCCAAAAATGTAAGCCGGTAGGAGACTAAGCAGCGGCCGACGTTACGCTCCGACAGGGCAGAAAAATGGATCGGAGCAGAGCGGGTCGAAAGAGCTCCGCTACTCTACGAAACCTAAAAAAAACCAACAATCGCAGACCATCCTTCACAGGAATAATAAACATTTTTAATTCAGAATGAAAATCACCATTAAAGTCATAAAGTCAATTAAGACATAGGTTTCCAAAAACAATAGATGTTTCAGATTACTGTTTCAGGGGATTTACTAAACACAGTAATGAACGAAAAGTAATGGTTCTGATGTCATGAACCAGCACTGAAATGAAGGTCGTCTTAGGCGTGGCCTGATCGGGCCCCATGACCATCAGCAGGAGCCCACACAGGTTTACGCAAGTTTCATGCCAATAAATATAGAGGTATGGTTCTAAAACTGGCTCAACATCACCACGATCAGACTACCAAGTCCGTACAGCGCCCCCTATGGCACATCACTAGACTCGCAGCTTGTCAAATGCACACAACCTTTCAAAATGAGGAGTCTACATTATCACCAAGACGGAGGACTCTTATGCAATTGCCACTGGCAAGAGACACATAACATCCGCCACCCCCACCCCGCTGGCTTCTGATGGTAAACTTGATACTGAGGCGAACAGACTATTACATGCACCCAGAGCCGACATGTTAGCCCTTAGAGGAAGCCAGGCATGTGAACGCATTCCGGGCACAAGGCAGGAAACACACCCTATTACTCCGAAGAAGGCCTACCTAAACTGTTTGTCATTGGACTCACCCATGTACAACAACAATAACATAAAGATTTGGATCGTACCACATCCCAATTCAGACGAGGGGGGAACCGCTCTTGCATTGTTAAGCAATGGCAGAGCTATAAGCGGCATTAATATCCCAGAAACCCTGCCACTTTCCGAGGGTCCCGCTAAAGTCTCGAGCAGGCCACCTCCGTGCCTGGCAGCCACCTCCTCCTCACCGTGTCATGCTGTTATGATTTGCCTTTGATGAGATCGCTTCTTAATTAGAGTAAAATTAAAACCTACGGTGCAAACTGACTGCAAGTCGGGGGAGCGCATTCCTGTGTACGGATGTTTGCATTACAATAACATTTAATTAACACCTCCTAATTAATTAATCGTCAATCCGCCAGGCCGTGTCAGCGCTGAAAACTGAAGAAAGAATAATTATCATGCTCATTTTTAATATATAATTAAGAACTGCGGGTTTAAAGTCGAAAATAAGGTGTTTGCATTTCGAGCCCTGGAATTGGGTACCCTAAGAGGTTGCTAAAAACCGAGAGGGAAGGGGCGGGGTGACATTTTGAAGCGGCATGCCGACGAGGGCTGACAAAGGAGCCGTTTGTCAGAGGATGCTGCAGGGGAGGTGCCTGGTGACATCTGAAGGAGGAGGGCAGCGAGGGCACGTGGCGAGCTTGACGGCACCTGACGATCATGCCAGTCCCGGAGGCGTGGGCCGCGGTACCCTGACACCAAGCGTGCATCACGAACACATGTGGCAGCAAATCACTGCTCGATCTGTCCCTCCTCCCCCAAAGAAATTTTAAATGAACACAATAGAGAGATAACCTATCCAAATATGGCTATGGATCCTCTTGCCCTTCCCCTCGGTACATTAAATAAGGTTATATCACATTAATTAAGCATATTATTATAATAATTATTCATGTGTTTGTAATAAGACAAAGGAGGAGCCTCACCTGGAGGGCCTGGACGTCTCCGTGTCTTCCTCTGGCGCCCCCCGCTGGCCCTCGTACTGCTGCACGAGTGCCCGGACGCTCCAGTACGGGCTCTCAATTTCCTCGTCCACGCTGACGCCGCGGCTGTGGGTGAGGCAGCCAGGAGGCGGGGTGTGAGCTTTGGAAGCGTCCGGATCCGTCTCTCAGAGCTACGGCCGCGGTCGAATCGCTTTGATCGCTGCATCGCAAGTTTTTATGCCCTGCTGTACACCAGAAGGCCACAGCGAGGAACAGCTGAGGCTACAGAGAGGAGTGATAGAAGGTCCAGCCTTCCCATTCCAAGATCTAGTCCCAGATATCCCACAAGCCCATAAGGGGTCATGCGGTGGGCGGTTGCAAGATAATTTCCACAATATGCTTCAAATATTTGAAAATATTCCATTTTCATAGTAAACACAACTGGTCAGGAACCACCCCCCCCTCCACCCCCAATCAGAAATCTGTGCCACTGCTGGGGTTATGGACTGTTGGGAATCTATGGGAACCTCCACCTACACCTATGGTTTACATTTTGATAAGACTGTATTTAAAGTTATTACTGCATAAATCTAACAAGTTAGATTACAGTAAGTTACAACACTACAGATCTTTTTGACCATGGTAACGTTTTGCATCTTATCATGTAACATTTTTCCCCCAAAAACCCTGTCTCTCTTATCACTGTTAGCTGCTTTGATGTGAACCTGACACTGCTTTTTTTCCATTTTCATGCTGCTGTTGTCTGTCTGACTCTCACTGCTATGCATGTATGTCTGCATGTATGTATGTCAAACTGTTTCTCTCTGTACCTCTACAAAAAAACTGTCTATAGATGTCAGCAACCAGCTTTCTCCGTCTCAACTAAAACACAAAATATACATTTCTTACAAAGCACTTGTGTTAATTTGTGTGTATGTATGAATATATATTGTAATAACACAGAAAACAACAATTTCAATGGAATTAGTCCATTCTCTTCAGCCACTAGGTGTCGCCAAAGCCCTGACAGGGACATCCAATGTTGGAGGGCTCATTGTACTGTAATAAATTGATCAGCTCTAAACCTGACAGCTTGATGGGCCATTAAGGAAAGCCTTAACAAAACAGGCAGATGACGTAAAGCAGGGATCTTGTGCACAGAGGGCTCCAACTTGCTCTCGTTAATTGCTCAGTTTACTGAATTTTAAGGATCATTTTTTTCCAGACATAATAATAGACAGGCTTACCAGTGCCACTCCTGCCTCAGCTGGAGGACACTGCGCCCAGAGAGGGAGGCGTCCTCTCGGGCCGCCGCCAGCGCGGCCACCGCATTCTGTGCCATGGCCATAGCAGAGTTAGGCCTGTGATTGGCCGAGGGCCCTGCCTGGCCACGCCCTGCGGCCCCGCCCACCCTGTTACTGGCTGAGGTGGAGGGCTTGAAGTGGGCGGCTAAGGCCAAGATGAGCCGCATGGCCGACTTGAGGTTCCCCTCCACGATGTCTGTGGACGGACGGCACACGAGGTCAGGCTGAGGCAGTCACTGGGATGTGGGGGGGGGCGGGGGAGGGCTCACTCACCACGGGCTGAGGTCTGCGGCATGCGAATCCGCTTGGACGAGACGAACTGCAGCACCTTCTCCACATTCTCCCTCTTCTCCAGCTCATCCTGAGGACAGTGATGGACGCCCTCCAGCGACTCACCCGCTGCAAGGAGACAGGACAGAATGTACCCAGTTAGCACCCTGTAGGAGGACACAGCGGGTCGCCAGGAGTTACCTCCAAGCAGACTCTTTGTACCAGAACATTAAAACTCCCCCTTAAGCCAACATTTAGGAGCAGTGACCTTCTTAACAAGGCTCAGACCACCTACATAAACTATAAAGGTGGAAAATCTCAACATTGCTTTAAATATCACATTAAAAACTTGTCTGCCGGAACCGGGAATCACTCCAAATTAATGAAATAAAAAAAAAAAACAGCCCTTCAACGGCCTACAGTACAGTGCATGTAGCCAACAGTCAGTCCATGTTTCTGTTCCCTCTGAACTCTATGTCAGACAGTCCACATTTTTGCAAAAACATGGATTGACTGTGGGTCCTCGAGGATTGGATTGGGAAACACTGTCCTACAGTCTTCTTAAGATGGCTTCAAAGGCAGCATGGACCTTCATTTGGAGATGCCACCCACCTGTCCCCGGTAGCCTAATGATAAGCTAGCGCTAAAGACTCACCCACGATCTCGATAAGGTGCACAAGGACCACCCCGTCACGCAGGTCCTGCCTCAGGTCCTGGACGGGCTTCAATCCCGGCTTCTTCCTCAGCTGCGCGTTCACCCAGGACACGTATGCAGCCAGCTGTTGCTGCGAAACACAGACGCCACAAGATTAGCCTCATGGATAGCGGACTTGTGGAAACGCATGTTAATATATTGGTCTACTTTAGCTTGTCCCTGGTGAGGTCTGACATCAAAGAGAGGGGGGAGGTCATGTGCTGGGTGCGGGGGGGCAATGGTGAAGGGAAATGTGGTGTCAGATTAATCCCGCATCCGTCCATTTTATCTCCCCCCCAGCACTGGATGAGAAATCCAATGTCAGAGAAGGGGGGAGGGCAATCCCCCACCCAGATCTGATTTGCCAGGTCGGTCCAGATTCCTGCTGCGCAAGCAGCTGCCAGAAAAGCTTTGCTGATCATGGCTAAGCCTGTCCAATCAGCCAAAACCTGGCGGGGGCCAGGCAGCGTGAAACCCCCTCCCGCCAAACAGATCCTGGACTCCGATTAGTCCGGAATCACACTTTCCCGGCGCCATCACCCCGGGTGCCTCACAGCCCCATCCTGACGTTTGCATGCATGCACACACACACACACACACACACACACTCTCTCTCTCTCCATACTGGCACTTCTTCATACCGCTGTCCCTATAACCCATATCCATATCAGTACCAAAACACACACATAGAAAAGGGCACCAGCTCACCAGGAAAAAGGCTCAGGTCACTCACAACACAGTAAAAGAGAAGCTTCTGGAAGCGGCCTTAGCGGTCAGCTCCCCCAGCGCTCATTTCACAGCGGCTGCACGGATACCTGTGTCTCCACACTGGTACGTACACGCCATCTCTGCTGGTGACATTTCACCTCTGGTGACAGACCTTTCCATGCCTGACGTTGCAGCACATGCCCCTTATTATATAACCTTCAATCTGTTTATAACTCCCCCCCCCCCCCTGAGCCAGTCGCAGGAAATGCAGGCCCCGTTTACAGTTATTTACAGGACTTAATTATGAGAGGAGATTAATATCCAGAGTTTATCAGACAGCCATGCAAAGGAACAAAGGAGCCCCCCACCCCCTCTGCTTCGGCACCATTCCGGGGGTGAATCCAGGCTCCGCAGAGGCAGCGCGCCGACACCATGCCCCGCTGAGGCCACGGCACACAGGCAGACCCGGTCAGCATCCCTGCTGGGAGCCAGAACCACAGCTGAGCGACGGACTGCGATGAATGGGGCAGCTGTCTGGTGGGGGGGGGGGGGGGGGGGGGGGGGGGGGGGG
>JAABNX020000044.1:19167648-19178924 GCA_015163995.2 Mormyrus lacerda | reverse complement strand
GCTTCCCCCCCCCCCCCCCCCAGGGCAGAGGTACGAGTGGTCGAAGGGGGAGAAACCACCTTCAGCCAAGCTGCATGGTTATTTCAGCCCTAATCCGATTTAATGATCTTCCTCCGCACAGAGGGTCTTAAAAACCAAAAGCTGTTCACACTGCTAATCAAAAGCAGGCAGGGAGATCCTCCGCAGAGCTGCTACGGCACCAAAAACAGAGACATTCAGGAAAGGGGCAGGGACATAAATCACGCCCCCCTCCAACACTCACCGTCCCCTCACAAAACTTCAAAACACTCCCCCCCATCACAAAACTCAAAGCACAGGAAGTGGCGAAGAACTTCTGTTAATTTCCGAATGCGGCCCTACGGACTGAACACCGCCACCATCCCCTTCCTTGAGCGTGCAGCTGAGAGTCACTTTGTGAGGACGCCCACACACACACTGCATTCAATCACAAGTGTTTCCCCGAAATTAACATTTTCTAAATCACCTAATTACAAAATGACACCCTTCATGCAGACCGCACTTGCCTACTTGCTTACGCTTTATGAAGTTGTCACTGTCAACAGCATCATCATCATCATCATCATCGCTATTTTTATTATAATTGCCGCCTCCCTGCACTCGGTCAGATTCCTGATTTAATTTGTCTGCTATTAATGCCTTTCATCTGAAAGCTGAGCTGCTGTTTTAGGGTAACTGCAGGACAGATAGCACGAGGCTTTTGGGGAGAGTGCTTCTGGAGCTGAGTAACAGACGGTGCTGAGGGCTGAGCTGTCCTTTTCAGGCCTTGCTGACTCAGCATTCTGCTACCAGTTCCCATGCTGGGCGACCCGGACATGGCAAACTTTCCCGTTGATGCTTTAGATCTACAGCGCCGCTCTTTTATTAGGTTAGAAGATACATACCCCTTCTTCCCTGAGAACTTCATAAAACTGATGGTCTTTTGAGGCAGCGACGGAAGGAAAAGCTGAAGGCCATTACTTAATCATGCCCCCCCACCCCCAACAAACGTCATCAGATCTTCTATTATTTCAGTTTTTCTAACACTCCTCATTGTTCACATGATCCACAGTCCCAAACGTGAAAAACCAAAGCTGCTTATAGTCACATTTATAAACATACACATTACCTGTATACAAAGACACATATAAAACATACAAGGATTTCCTGCAAAATTTTCTTACATACCGTGATAAAGCTGCAATGATATGCTTTAAATTATAAATTAACCTAAACCCCTCTGAAACCCCTGGGTGTTACGAAAACGTAGGCCGATCTATGTTTGTTAGAATAGAATAGAATAGAATAGAATAGAATAGAATATCTTTATTGTCATTGGACATGTACAACAACATGCTTTCCACCAAAGCGATAAAAAATTAATAAACATGAACATGGAAATATCATAAAACATAATATATAAATGTGCACTGTCGATTTACCATAGGTTGGTGGGACAGATAATATAGATTGAAGAAAACTGATGAAAAAAAAATGAGAACTGGTACATTTCTGTGATTTTTATGTCATTTGTTACGAAAAGAATAGCAACATGAGGAAGAAAACTTTGCAATCATCGATCTGCAAAAGTAGCCTCAATGCTGTAATTATCTTGCGTGTAACATCAGACTTCTTGGCTGTATACACACTCGTCATTTTCATTACCGCAAATGCAGCCAGAAATGGGAGGGGGAGAATTGCAATTTCACAAAGGGCAGATGACAGAATAAAGCGGAAGCCGTGATATCAGCAACACAGGCCGTAGGGAGAAGGTATGTAACTCCAATAGATGGAGATACATCAGAGGGGAGGGAGGCAAGTAGAACGAGATTTCTACCATGCAGAAAACTGCCCCAGACCACATCCTTCCCTCTTCGCTCCTGACTTCCTGCCCAGACCTGACGTGCCACACCTAATCTATCGTGCCAAACAATGTCTCTTCTGAACCAGAGTGTGCTCCATGCTTCCTGTACTCACATTCCTTTAAGTGTCTCATTTTATGCAAAACAATCAGAACAATCGCACGGATAGTGTCATTGTGAGCCACGCGCACAGTACAATTATTCCTTCCACCCGCCGTTGAAGCGGATGTTACAGCTGTCTTAATAGTTGGGTGACCCCTTGTGGTCAAATATGCACCTTTCATGTACAATTAAAAAAAGACAGGGTTCTTCAAATCCGGACCTCGATTCCAAATCCAGGCCTTTGTTTTCTCCCAGGTAGTTAGTTACTTATTCTGATTAGTCAGAGGCTTCACACCTGGCTCACAGGTAAAGGAAGGCTGGAAAACCAGCAGTGCTCAGACCTCGAGGAGTGTGATTTGAATAACAGGAGACTAAACCTTTAAAAAATACTAGTAATTATGCAAATTCAAACAAATGGTATGTTGCGTTTCATTTAAAATTCCCAGTAATATAAACTTACGGAATGTGTAGTAAATATTTAAATTGTATTTATAATATTATTTATGTTTATTATATAAAATCTGAGGAAATATAAAAAAACACCACCTGACTGCATATAGTTCTTACAAGGAAAGTTAAGGACGATTCACTAACATAGCTAACATAGCTCAAAAAAAGTCAACATAGCTGCATAAAAGTCAACCTAACTACTATCATGGAATATAGTGAGGGGAGTGTTGGGTCCCTCTTGATAATATTTGGTGCATGACGTCTCACTGCCTAAGTACCATGACTTGACAGCTATGCTTTGTGATGCTGCTTGTTTGATGGAGCATTCGGGATTATTTTCCTTGCTCTGTCCATCTAAAGCGGGTTTCTTCCTGAGACTTCATTTGATTCCATTTTAGTCAAAAATACAGATCCTTAACCAATGCGCCGCCTGCAGAGTATTGACCATATAAGCAGTGGCTCACAAGGACCTGAATACTCAACATTTAAACAGGTGTAGGTGTAAAGCGAGGTACTCACGGATCCCTCCCCTGGCAACTTCTTCCGATGAGCCGAGGAAGCCATGGGTGTAGCATCGATAAAACGGACAGCAGAAAACCCCATACACTGGACCTAGAACACAGTGTCACTCTGACTGCGGCAACTCTTTTCAGATTCATAATCCTGTTTTCAGATTCATATACCTACTTCATACAGTGCAGAAAAGTTTGACGAGAATGTGTGGATGTGCTTGAAAATACACCATGCACTTTACCTTTCTTAAACTTAAATTACAGTAATATAGCTAATAAGATTATGAAGTTGCCTCTTTTGTAGAGCATCTGAAATATACAAGCACGCCCGACTGTTTGCCTGCGACTTAATTTTTCAATAAAGCAAAACTTAAATTTCTCATACAGTTCGGTGTAGTCGATTTTTATTCGCTCGTTATCTTAAATGGGCTTGAGGGGCGATTGCAGTTGTAGATTTAAAATAAGTTGAGTGTAATAACGGTATAACAGTATTTATGAGGTTCTGGTAATTTAGTCTCATGATGTGAAATGGTATATATTTTTAAAGTAACACTTTACCTGATGGGGTACAAATACCTAGTAATATCTCAGTTACTACTGAAGTATAAATTATTTAACAAAACATGAACAAGTATTGTTGCAGCTTGAGATAAAAGATGTGTCACGATTCGTTAATGATGAACAAACACGAGATCAGTATGTAACTTGTATTACGAATTACTGTATTTGTTTCTTCAGTAGTTCCTTCGGTATTTCAGAAAGGTTTACAAAACTAACAGATATAGTAACAAATACATTAACTGCTTGGAGTGGAAAATGCATCAAGATTCATTAATAATGAACAAATATGAGATCAGCATTTCACTTATCTTATTCGTTAGGTTTACAGAATGAACAAATATGGTAAACTATATCTATGCTTGAGAGAAAAAAAACGCGTCACGATTCATTACTGACAAATTAACCCCATATCAGCATTTAACTAAGACTTAGTTTACAAAAATAATAGTATAATGCTATGTTAAATTTGTGCCCCGTCAAGTACCAATTTTATTTGCACATTCGCCAAACTGTTAAACCTAAGTGCTGTAGCGTGCGCGTGCCGGTGTCTGCGTCTTATTTATTCAATAAGTTAATAAAACCAAACATTATAAGTGCTGTACTCACCGAGTATGAAATAATCCGTTTGGGAGGAAACTACCACCGATCGTGGGTTTAAAATAAAAATAATAATCCACGTCGGGACTCGGGAGAATGAACTTTCAGTGTTGCCCCTCTTCGCGTTTTCAATCTCTGCAGCGCATTGAAACGGGCCGGCTTGTTGCCATCGTTACGGTGTAGCAACACCACGCGGCGCAGTGTGAACTACAGCAAACGCGCGGCAGGGGTGTGCAGCAGCTGCGGCTTCATGCTTGCGTTTCCCCCATTCAAATTCCTTCCCATAAAGAAAAACAAATGCTACCAAAGTACACAGCAAATAAGAAGTTCTTTTACTTAGATGATTTTATTCATTAGTAAACAGTGCCGGTCGAAGCAAGCTTCATGGCAGGGCACCAAGACTACCAGCCTCACCATCATCGCTTAGCTATTCTGTGCCGGGTGTTCTGTCGACCAATGTTACCTATCGAGACGTGTTACCGAGCCTTTGCAGCATGTGCAGTTCCACTGTTTTGGGATTAGGGTTAGGGTAAAGGTTTTAAGGGTTTTTTGGGGTTAGCGTTAGGGAATTAGGGCTATCGATTAGCACTACGGTAGCCTATCTCGACAAAGTAGCTCAACTCGTCAGAACACCGGCAATGCAGAAGGAGCAGGTACTTCTAGAGGCGCGAGGGGCATGTAGAGCACCGCGCAACCGTCCACGACAAAGTGCCAGCTCAGAAGGGGGCGCTCTAGGCAGCAGCCGATGCCGCCTAATGTGATGAGGGCCGCTGACAGTGTATGTCACTTACAAATCTCTTTCTATGGGATAAAATTACAGAAGCCAATTCACCTTGTTATTTTAGAGAAAAATTGCAAGTCACAGTTCAGCTCTTACACAGTATTCCACAAGGTGATCATACACGGATCAGCCGTAACATGAAAACCACTGACAATTGGAAGGAATTATCTCTTTACAACGGCATTTGTGAAGGTTACCATTACATATTAGGCAAATGGACAGTCAGTTCTTGAAATATATGGGCTAAAAGCTGGGAAAAATTGGCAAGCATAATTATCTGAGTGATTTTGACAAGGGCCAGATTGTGATGGGGGTCAGAGCATCTCCAGAACTGCAGGTCATGTGGGGTGTTCCCGGTATGCAGTGGTCAGTACCTATCGAAAGTGGTCCAAGGAAGGTCAATCGGTGAACTGGTGAGTCCTGGGTGCCCAAGGTATCCCAAAGTGCTATATATGCACTTATTCAACACACACTTTGACTCTGCACAATTTTTGGTTGGACCGAAGAAAAAATAATGACATGACACTAGACAGCAAGACCATCTATGCTGGATATTGACTTTCTATACAATGAAAATTCCATAATTTCATTCAAACGGTTAGAAAAATTTATGATATTTTTTCATATATATTTTCCATACAGACATCAGTTTTAAATATAGCTAGCAATCGGGGAATCATTTACTAGTCTGATGTGTCCCGAAACGTTAAATGGTGATACTGATAAGTTTATATGCATCTTTTACAATGTGTGAATCAAATGATCTTGCTATTAGTTACGAAGAAAACAAAATGCTGTTGCAATAATAATGGTTCAGGCTACAATGTAATCATGTTACACCAGCTCCAAAACACCTGCACTGGCCTTTAAAATTCTTCTGTTCAGCCGTTAGCAACCACATTGGCAAGCAAAACCATATTTAATTGAACATCTGAATGTTCACTCATCCAGATGCACTTGGATCATTACACCCAAGTTACCCTAATAGTCTGGGCATCGTAATTCAATAAAGCAGGATGTGCATCTCAAAGGCTTGGTTGACGTCAAAGATCTTTCGCCAGAGAAACATTGTATAATCACTGAGCTTCCAGCGCTGGTTTTGGGTTCAATGCAAATATTACTCATACTACTAAGAATAATTAAATAACACGTGATTTTCATAACAGTAACAATAGTAGCCTTGATCCTGAATAACACTGAAAAAAACGATTTAAGTCCTGCATCAATATTGCAGTTTCCAGGGCCACTGTAAAGAGGGAAAAATTAAAATGATGTCATGGGCCTCTGAGGCCTTAAAACTTTGCAACATAATTTTATTGGTCATGATTGGGGGACCAATGTAATTTCCTTTCATGCAGCAGTATCATCATCACTTACCATCAGAAATCCCAAATATTGAGTGAAAACACAAAGAAAAGCAATAGAAATGTGCGTCGACAGACACATATAACATATATTAATCTTCAGCATGTTTAGTAGTATAGCATGAAAATTACCAAACGATCCAAAGAATAAGTTACAGCAACAGACATCCTCTGTGCCACAGCAAATTTTCCCGAGTACAAGGTATATCAGGGGATCACATGAAATGGTAGAATTTTCTTTCTTTTAATATTACGTCATACCTTTCCTTTGGTCCATAATAATAGTAATAACAGAGGGCGTCACCCAATTATTTGCTCTATAGTTAGTTATATTTGACCAATCTAGTTGTTTTCAGACTTTTTAAGTTTTAAAATAACCATGCTGGCAGACAGGTTACTTTATCAGAGGATGCAATGTTCTTCATATACGTCAATGCATGCAAAATTATCTTCATATTTCCTGCATTCAAATAACATTGTTATGATATTTTAAATGCCACATAAATAAATAATGCTTATTAATCAATGTTGAGTGTTGAATTTCATTGATACCAGTTATGTGTAGATTTGAAATTTAATATTTTAAAACAGTGTTTCCCAACCCAGTCCCCGGGGAACCCTGGACAGTCCATGTTTTTGCTTCCTCTCAGCTCCCAGGACCTGTACCAGGTATTCGGTGTTCCTGATTGGCTGGGAGGGAGCAAAAACATAGACTGTCCAAGGTTCCCCGAGGACTGGGTTGGGAAACACTGTTTTAAAATATGTGAAATGTTATATTCAGGCAAATCATTAATATATATTTATTTATTTATTTAAAAAATCATAAATATTCTATTTTGTATTCTAAAGTAGCAGAAGCCTTAAGAATCTTGTAACATTCAGAGGGCAGTGGTGGTTTAATGGTTAGAGAAATGCACATGTAATCAAAGGATTGCCGGTTTGAATCCCTGACCAGCAAGGTACCCTAAGCAAGTTGCTGTCACAAAGTCAGATATGGGTTAAATGCACAATGCATATTTCATCGTGGTGTGTCAACAATGACCACTAAATTCTAAAAAAAAAAAATGTTTGTAAGTGCTCTAAATACACTGGGCATTGTAGAGTATTTCAAGCAATTTGCATAAGATGAACCTCAGCTATTACATTGGACATATGTATTATTCATCACATATGTTCTCCCACTTTAGTTGTGAGTTCAACCAATTCTCCAGGCACTAATACAGGGACTAACCAGTAACGTAGACCGGAATGCTTGAGACTGATGTTGTCTCCAGGCTCCCTCTGCTGGCCAGATCGAGACACGACAATATTAAATTAGTCACGCCACTAAGCTATTTTCACAAAGCGGTAGGAACTGTCCGAGAACAAAATTAAAAGAAGAGCAAATGCTCTGAGGAACTTTTAACAAAAGTTGCTCGCTATAAAACTTTACTGAAATTAAAATTCAATGAGATGACACAGACCACCTTAACTTCATAGTTGAGATATCAGGTTCATAAAAGATTTAGCGCTACCAGATTGCAGAGGTGTTTTAATTAGTAGTTATGACATATCTGAATAATTACTTAAGTATTGTAATTACCCGAGGTAGAACAACAATCAGAATACTCTTCCATTTCAGAATTAAGGTTGGAGTACTGTGATGAATTGAGTTGGTAACTCGAGACTTGCAGCGTCTCATGAATTAATGAAGTGTCTCTTCAATACGCATTTCATTTGCAATGTCCCTCAATAATTTCAATTCTGTACCCATAATTCTCATTATTCACAAAAAATGTAGCTCGGTCAGGATTTTATTACACTTTCACAGCAGATACTCATTCCAAGCTTAATCAAAACTCGATGTCGCCAAATTTTCCAGTTGACCTATAGGACAAAAATCAGCTATTAAAATGCCTATGCAAAATGCTGTAGCTAGCACATCTCATGCATGATATTTAAACTGTATCTCATTTTTAGGGAGCACTAAGCTAACGACTGACATTCTATGGACGTAGGCAGCACTATGATATTCCACACGCATAATGGGCATGTTATACACCAGACAGGGATGTTATGGGATCTATGCTATCCTAGCTGATGGGAAGACGTCTTATTCAGTCGAGGCTTAGGAATGGGCTTGAGAAAATCATCTGGGGAAATGGAGATATCTGCAGTTTTCTGAATGGTGGCCGAATTGACACTTTTGCTGCGGTTAGGAGCGGCTCGCTTAGCCTTGAAGTCTATGGTGGCATATTCCGTGCTGGTACTTGTAGGCAGTGTTCTCTGGCCGGCAGAGGACTGTCTCTGTAGGACCTGGACCTCAGCATACTGGATTTCCTCTTGCGACTTCTTCTTCTTGTTCGGAACTGAATACACAGGCGTCTCGGCTACAGTGTCATACACGGGCATTTCGGCTGACTGATGAGGGATATAACACACAGGAAAAAACTGTGAACAAACCAATTACCATTTACCAATTACCCGATTCATATTTTAAAACCGTGCTTCCCAATCTGGTCCTCAGGGACCCACAGCAGTCCATGTTTTTGCCAGGAGCTGGGAGGGATCAAACATGTGGACCGACTGTGGATCCCCGAGGATCAAACTGGGAAACACTATTTTAAAACATACATTAAAATCATTTGGGATTTACCTTTACTTACACTGCTGCACAAAAATAATTCTCCTCGAGGGATCAGTAAAGTTCTCTCTCATCCATCTCTTATTTTAATGTATTAGATTGAACCTGTAATTGTGGCTTTTGTTAACCTACATTTTACTTTAATAATGTGTAACTGTGTTATGTAGCACTATTTGGAACAGAAATCTTTCACAGCGTTGTTTAATTTGCATCACCGTTCTACAAACCATACAGATGGAAAAAGATGGCGCTAGGCACGTTACCCTGTGGTGTGGATCTTCGGGAGGGACTGAAAACACAAAAGAAGACAGAACATTCAGCATTCCTGTATCGGTTACCACAGAACACTGTGCATTCTTGCCTGGTTACCATAGTAAACTGTGCCTGGCTACCAGAGAATGCTACACATTCTTGCACTAGTTCCACACTTTATTTATTTAGCAGACACATTTGTCAAAAGCAAGATACAAGTGAGGCAAATAGTGTAGTATATTTTAAGCAGCTACACTTGGCATAGGTGTAGCTAGGCTGAACTAACAATACGCCAAGGTTCAAATGTAATTAGTACGGTAACACAGAACACTGCCTTCTTGTACAAGTTACCATGGAAACACTGTACATGTACTAGTTTCAAGAAAACATTGGAAAAAATGTGAAAATTCCAATCTAATTTGTTGTGCTAATATGTGCCCCAGATGTGTTAATGGTTCAGGAGTACAAAAAGGTTTATGATAAACCCACTCTTCTTTTGGTGTATGTAGTCATTATGCAACTATATTTTCATAAGTGCATGAATTGATAAGGAAGTTTTGTGCTATAACTGAGCACCGCAATAAAATGTTTATACCGAAAGCATTTATTCATGTACAGGTGCCTCAAAGGTTACTGAAAATTTTGCATAACATCACTCATACAGACAACCCTGAATAATAACGTTTGTCATGCAGTTTAGTGATGCAATTCAGTAAGGTGTTTGATGGATGTAGACTAAGCTGAGAAACAGATCGGTTATGATTTGTGCAGCTAAATGTATATAACTTGGCTAGAGTCACATTCCATTCACTTTTAACACTAATAAAACAAGATCAGAATTTGAATTGTAAAAACTGCAAAGAACAACTGAAGCAGTACATTGCTTCACATACATGTGCTGTGTGAAAAACTGGTGTCTGATTTGTCCAGCTGTGCGATATTGTGCAGTTAAAACTCTAAAGTATTCAGTCGTTCATTATATACATCTGAAGCACCAGGTTAAATTGCTAAGACCAAACGTGTAGTATTACCTTTCTTTTTTCTTGATTGGTTCGTGACCTTCCGAGGGTTTAAACCCCACCTGAAAAACAGGAATTCCACTGACATTCAGTTTTTGTCAGGATCCGTCCCACATGTTTTCTCCCCGTTTCACCAGAAGTCCTCACTCGCCGTCCCGTTTGACGTGACCCTAGTGTGTTTCCCTGCTACCTGCGCCACCACATAGTGTAACAGCATAAACAGTCAGCTACTGTCCCGATTCCCCGTTTGCTGTCGGTTCAAGGCTGACTAGAAGCCAGCCTCAATTAATTACTTTAACATTTATGTTATATTGTGTTTTCATGTTTTCTTTGTTTATCATGTATTTCAGTTTCAGTTCCTTGTTCTATTTCCTGTTCGTAGTTTGTTCAGTTTTCCTTCTTTTAGTTTCCATTGGTGTTTATTCGTCTCCCAAACTTCTTATTGGTGATACTTTTAACGTTAGTTTTCTTTGTATTCAGTTGAGTTACCTTGTGCTTAGTTTTTGTTAGTTCTTGTTTTAACCGTTTTGTTTTGACCCCCTTGTGGTACCTTTATTTTCTGGGTCTCCCTTTTCGTTCTGTTTTGTTAAATCTGTCTTGTTGGAGCGGCTATGCGGATCGTCTCTCATGATGCCCCACCCTAACATTTTTTTATTTTGTGTTGGTATTTTTAACAGGGACGTCCAGCATGCAGAGTTTAAATACAATGTAAAACCACAGGACAGAGAAATCAATGTACTGATTTCATTATGTTGCTGTATAGAAATATTTTTAAAATAGTGTTTGGTCTGTATACTGATGCTATTGTACAGCAGTACAGCAAGATTTCAATCTGTCTTTAACCACTATGCTAGTCTGGTTAAAAGATTACCACTGGATTACCACTATAGCTATACCGAATCGATGGGTCATCAGTGTTTTGTGGTGCAACCTAACTATATGTAAATCATATCAGATCAGTGACTTTACTTATGCTGCAACTGGATTTTAGAGACGGAACATCTTCACAGCTCAGAACAATTAGCCAATTAGCCAAGGTTTGTTAGTGCTTACCATTAGCTGACTGTGAGGTTTGTTAGTGCTTACCATTAGCTGACTGTGAGGTTTGTTAGTGCTTACCATTAGCTGACTGTGAGGTTTGTTACTGCTTACCATT